>PVIC010002646.1:36618-75496 GCA_004025085.1 Thryonomys swinderianus | reverse complement strand
AAAAAAAAAAAAAAAAAAAAAAAAAAAAAAAAAAAAAGAAAATACTCAAAGGTAAATGGGGTGAAGGGGTAACAAGGGGAAGAAAAAATATGGTAATAAAAAAGGGAAACAAAGCTTATTATGTATATAGGAGCAGGGGGTTGTAGGATGGGTAGGTGAATGGGAAAAAATGAAACTACATTATGTCATGGGCTGGTACAGATCCTCAACATTGGGTGTGATCACAAGGTGTATATATAATGTACCAGTAAAGATTCAAATTAAAAAAAAAAGGGTTTAAATGATATGTGACAACCATAAGGAAAACCAAACAACCCTGTGTTCTTTCCTTAGACTTACGAAGCCAATGTCCAGTGAAAGTGTCACATTTACAATGGGAGAACACAGTTTCTGGAAATCTGAGTGTAGCTGAAAAGGCTAGAGATTCTTAAATCCTTTTTAAAATTGAATTGATCAGGGCATGGTGGTGCACACCTGTAATCCCAGCACTTGAGAGGCTGAGGCAGGAGGATCACTTCATGTTCCAGGCCAACCAGGATTAATGACAAAAATACTGAATTGATACAGCTACTCCTAGATTAAAAAACAAATTTTGGTGGAGGGACTGAGTCATATTCATAGGAAAATGTCTACAGACATTAGATATTTCATTTTGCTTTCTTCACAACCAAATTATCATTCTAAGATAATCACTTCCTATACAAATGATTGGAAAAACTAAAAGTGTATTTTCTGGGGGCTGGGGATTTAGCTCAGTGGTTCCACATCTGCCTGGCAAGTGTAAGGTCCTGAGTTTGATCCTCAGTAACCACACACCACAATGCTGGGCATGGTGATTCATGCACACCAGCACTCAGTACCACATACCACAAAGCCAGCAAGGTGGCCCACACCTATAATCCCAGCATTCGGGAGGCAGAGGCAGGAGGATTGCTGTGAGCTTCACGCTTGCCTGGGCTGCACAGTGAGCTCAGAGCCAGCCTAAACTATTTACTGGCTCTGTTTAAGAATCAGAACAGAAACTGATGTTACCCCCCTGTAGTCCTGAGTCTTTGGTTTACATATTTCCTGAAATTTTCTTTTAAGAGTGGGCTGAGAAGACTGAGAGGTAAGCTGTGATCTGATCAGGCTCCAGTTTTGAAAAGGAGAAAAGATATAACAGTAGAGAAAAAGAAACAACCTTTAGAAGAGTTCTCAAATCAGGGACTGCACCGTCAAAAGGGGGTTGCAGCAGTCTGTGTAGGGGAATCTGAGGTCCACTCAGGTCTGACAACCACTACTTCAGGGTTCTGGAATGTCTGTTAGAAAACTGTTTTTCTTTTGTATCTCTTTCTTTCTTGTTCGAAAACTTTTAACCTTAAACTCTTTAAAAATACCTGTTAAATACACACTCAGGGAAAGATCTCTCAAGATACAGTTAAATGTTAAAAATCAAACGTGGATTTTAAATTTTTGCTTGTTCTAGCTAATTCCTTCCTGCCTATGTAATACATTTTTTTTCTTTTTTCTCTTAGGCTTTCTGAGACAGGGTCTCACTGTGTTGTCTAGGCTGGCTGCCCTAGAACTCGTGGGTATCCTTCTGCCTCAGACTCTCAGGAATGTTGGGATTACAGGTATGGCCCGCCACACCTGGCTTTACCTACTTTTGAGATATAAAAAATCCAAAAGTCCAAGTGGAACCCAGCACAGCTGCCTGCTTTTGCATGTGACACAGCTATGGGCTTGGTCCTCAGCTTTGGAAGATGGAGAAGCCAGTTTTATCACTTCAGGCAAAAACAAGCAGGTCTCGGGAAAATGAAATCATAAGTCTAACTGCTAACAAGAATGGTGACCTTTTAAGCTACTCAGAAAATACAACTGCTAAGATCTGAAAATTCAGATGATGTTCTTTCTTTCTTACTCCCACACAAAGTATTTTGCCATCAGCAGGGGGAAGATGGCAGTGCTCCCACCGCCTGGAGCACCCACAACTACTGCAGGACTTTGGCCTTCAGAATTGTTGTTGCTGTTTTTTTTTGAGACAGGTCTCCACCATGTAGTTCAAAATAATCTTGTACTCAGTAGGTGTCCTCAGCTGGCCTCTGCTCCTGGCGATCCTTCTGCCCCAGGCTTCAAGAGCTAGCTGCTAGGATGAGGCGGGTGAGCCACCAGGCCCTGGCCTTCAGCATCGTTACAGGAGTGGTGCCAGTTCACACCCATTAACCTTTCTCCAGGAAAAGGCCTCAGGCCTGCCACAGAATGACCAGGGAAGCCACACCATTTTAGCTGAAGAGCTTTCAAACAGGATCAAGTATATAAACAGTTACTGGGAGTTCACCACTGGGCCTGTGACAGCGCCTTTTTTTCTGCCACCCACTGGGTTAAGAACCAGACATCAGAAGAGAAAAATGTGAACACAATTCCAGGCTTCAAAACACGTAAGAGTCCAGGACAGGAGCGATAATTGTGGAAAAAAAGACACAAGCAGGTTAATTATCACACAAGAAATTTCAATAACCAGACACACAGATAGCAGGCAGCCTCCTGGAGCTACAGGCTGGTCTGAGGCCATGGTCCTGGATGGGTGGGGAAGGGTATATAGCTTGCTTACAAAGCTCGTAAATGACAATTTAATGCATTTCCTCGTGATACCAGGTCCTCTTCTAAAAATAAAATTTCTAATTTTAAGCAAAATTTCTGCACTAAGCGAGGTATTAATCCCTCTGCAGCTTCAAAACGAATTTGGTGCAAAGGAGCAAAAACGATGAAAAATTCAAATTTAGGGAGAATACATATAGGGGAAATTTTGTTTGTTCAACTACTTTGGACGGGCAGAGAATAATTAACCGTGTCGGCCGCCTGCGGGAGTCCGGGATCCCGGGCCGGGAGGAGGCAGCGCGACAGCAGCCGTCGGTGCCGTGCAGTCTGTAAGTCAACAAGCCCGCAGGTCCCTCCGCAGGGCTCTGGCTTCGAGACTTAACCCTAACAGCCTCCGGCCCGTCGCCGGCTAGGAAACTGCCACACCTGCCCGGTCGTCGCGCCCCACGACCCCCTGCGCCCACGCGTCCGCTCCGAGCCGCCGCCCCGCGCCCCCGACCCACGCGCCCGCCCACCCGCCCGCGCGCCCGTGCCTTACAGTCCTCGCCGGGGTCCGCCGAGAGCTTTGTCCGGGAGGGGACAACGGCCCCTGCCGCCAGGCCGCACGAGCGCGCACGCGCAGGCAGCCGCAGGCCCGCCCCCTCCCGCTGCACCCCCGCAACCTCGGCGGGCCGCAGCACGACCAGCGGGAGTGGGCCGCGCGCCGCGCTCGCATTGGCTGGAGCGCGCCGCCCTCCTTCCAGGCGCCTGCTTGGGTGGGGGCGCGAGCCAGCACTCGGCCCTGCCTCCCGTGTGACGTCAGCGCCCGGGGCCCCCTACCTGATTGGCTCGCGGGTGGCAGTTGCCCCAGGGCGGGCGGCTGAACCGCCGAGCGCGCGCCGCGCCGAGGGGCCGCATGCGCAGGCCGCCCCGCCCCGCCCCCCGCCGCGCGAGGCACAACGTTGTGTCGGGGGCGCGGCTGGACCCCCTCGCACTGTCCTCTTCGTGCTGGCCTCGCTTCGGCCACTTTTAACCGTGAAGCGTTCTGTGCCGCCGGCGTGGGCCGCTGAGTCTTATCTCGCGACTGTAGCTGTGATTTCCTGCAGAAACGGGGCAACGGGTGCCCTCTGGGCGCCGCTGCCAGGCCTGAAGAAGGTGCCTGTGCTTCCCGGCGCCGAGCCGCCGCCCAGCGCCCGCCCGTCCTCCCTCCGTCCCCCGCGCCGCGGCTCGCCGACGCCGACGAGACTGCTGCCGGGGCGGCCGCGGCCTCGGGCTGCGGGCTCGGCCTGCGCGCACCCCGGCCCCGCACGCTCACTCGGAGGGAGCCCTCGGTCCTCTGCGGAAGGACCTGGGTCTCGGGCGGGCGGGAGCGCGCGGCGAGCGGATCCAGCCGGCGTGCGGCCGCCGCCTCCGAGGCCCTTCTCCGAAAAGGGGAGGGTCCGTGACGAGGCGGAGGCGGGGATGCCCCCCAAAAGAAAACGGCATTTAGAGGAAGGTCCCGAGTCCTCCTTAAAAGACGGGTCTGGCCCGCGGGTGATTCACGTTCTCCAGGCCCGCTCTGCGTGCCACAGGCGGCGCCCAGCCGTCCAGAAACCCGTGAGGTCCCCAAACAATCCTTGTTTACGTATTTAGTGATAATTTTCTTGGAAAAAATATTTCCTTTAGTTACATCCAACAGTCACCCGTTTTCAGAATTTATTTTCTCAGATAACTAAAAACTGTGAAGGTAATTTACACTTTTTTGGCACCCTTGAGGGTCCCCTGGGACCGCAGTGCTCAGTCATCTCAGGGTTACGTGATTAGAGACTGGACCGACACACCCCAAACCTATCTGATATCCCCAGGTTATTTTTTCCTGAAAGGCCCTATTATTTGCTTATAGTTTTCCCTCTTACTAAATGCTGCATAGTATTGTTTGTAATATTTTCCACTGTTTTGACTTCAGAATAAAAATAAATTGACCATATAGTATTCTTAGATTCTCCTAAAGTGAAAACATAATTTGAAAAATCATTTCTGTGTAAATAAAACTAGCACGAATCCCATATGCTAGTTAGTAACAAACTTTGTTGCTTTGTAAGTCAGGAAATACACAAGCTGAAAACAGTGAAGAGTCTGTATATTTATAGCCTTTTATTGTCAACAATGATTATTTGAACTTCACAAAAAAAACGCCTTTATGAACTAACGGTTACTGAAAAGCCAAACCTTTCCAGCCCACTTCATATTCTCTTTCAGCCACTTCCGGGCAGAACAATGTTCCAAATTGTAAACCTGCTCCTTGTTAGCATTGACAGCCAGGTGCGTGATGAAAAGCTTCGGGTCAGATATGCGAGCAGCCAGAATTAACCTTTCAACTGCAGCTTGATAATCATCCTTGCTCCGAGGTGTGTTTTCTTCACATCTATAAAGTGAACACCTCACAAAGTTAGAATTCCTAAAAGGTAGCAATACGATTTCTTCAAAAAAGTCACACATTTATCGGTTCAAAACTATGACAGTCTGTTTACTGTATTAGAAGTGGCTTTCCGATGTTCTGAACCATAAGCAACAGTAGAAGGGCACTTTATATTATGGCCCTGCAACACATTTTTATGCATAGAAGAGGAATTAAAGTTACATAGAGTGCGACTGGCTCTGATGATGGTGGTGCACTGTCTCATTTCAGTAACACGGGTGGAACACACTAACATGCTCTCACCTCGAAATAGGCTGCAACTAATGCTTCGAAATATACTGATCTAGAACACAGCTAATTAACTACATCTGTATTTGTAAAGGCTATACAACTGTTCATTATACTGCATTTTTTTTTTTTTTGAGACAGGGTCTCGCTTTGTAGTTCAGGCTGGCTCTGAGCTCACTATGTAGCACAGGCAAGCCTCGAACTCAGCAATCCTCCTGTCTCTGCCTCCCGAGTGCTGGGATGACAGGCGTGAGCCACCACACCCGGCACTGTGGTATGCAGTATGTGGTATTGACTGCTGGTGGGCGTGAGTCTCCACGCCCAGCATTGTATGTGGTTACCGGGGATCGAACTCAGGACCTTGTGCTTATGAGGCAAGCGCCGGAACCACTGAGCTAACCCTCCCGCCCTATACTGCATATTTTACATAATGAAGTTTCAAAGTATTAACAACATGCTAGTTTTAGCTTGATATTGGCTGTTTTTAGATAGAAGCAAACATTTAATACATGCCTAACACAACAGAAAACTAAAGCAGTATGCCTCTACGCTTCCCGTTATTTTCTCCAGTCCTGATTAAAGGTGACTGGCTAAGTGCTAGCATGTACTTTTCTCCTGGCTTTTCTATCAGGTCAGTCTTCTACAAAGGGTGGACGTGTTTACTTGGATGAAATCCATCCTCCTTGGCAGCTCTTCGAAGCCTGGAGCACTACAAACGGGAAGGACTTAGGACAGAAAGGTGGCTTTTCTGATCGGCGTCACGTTCTCCTCGTATCTGTGCCTCCTGTTCTTGGTACCCTGGGCAGCGCAGCACGTTGTGCCTGTGGCCTGGCCCATGTTAACGGCATAGAGCGACCCTCGACCCACTGGTGAGAGAGAGGAGGCTCGCAGCGGCCTGTCTGGTGTCTGAGCTGCAGGAACCAGTTAAAGAGGAAGCAGCAGCTAGGTGCTTTCTGCAGCATCCTGGCTTAGAAAAGGTGCTCCGGGCTGTGTCAGTTGTGTGCAGGATTTATAGTCTGGAGACGAGCACAACCCTCTCTCAGGGAGACTGGCGTAGCAGACATGGCTCAGCACCCTAATGATGAGAGGAGACACTGGCTCGGGTCAAGTCAAGCTCTAGGCATGTCACTTGTCAGGCACTAGGGTTAAGAAACATGCTGACTTCAATGACAGATAGCAGTCGCCCATGCGTGGAAACTGGAAGCTACAAGGGTGGACACCTCAGGCTGCAAATGGAAGCCCTCTGAGAACTATAAGGAAAAAAGGCTGATGTGGGAGGGAATTGAACAAAATACAGTGAAGTCCTCCATCTCCCACAGGGTCTCGTGGCTTAGCCTGTAACAGTCCGGCCACGTTAGCCTGACTTGTTGGCTGTAAGCAGGGTAGAAACTCAGGGCCTCCACAGTTCTGGCACAAATGCACTCTAGCCTTCATCACTTGAGTTATCCAGAGGTTAGCTGACAGGGAGGATGGATATCTGGGCTCTGAGCTTTCCTGCCAAAGGCCTCTGAGTGTTCATCCAGAGAAGGGGCCTCCAGCCCCAGCTCCACCATCACCTAGAGGACTGTGGCTCCTGGTCCCAGCTCAGAGCTGAACCACCCAGCTAAACTGGTCTGAAGTTTTTTGTTGTTGTTGTTTTTTGAGACAGGGTCTCAGTTTGTAGTTCAGGCTGGCCCTGAGCTCACTATGGAGCCCAGGTAAGCCTCAAACTCAGCAATCCTCCTGCCTGTGCTTCCTGAGTGCTGGGGTGACAGGCGTGAGCCACCACACCCGGCATTTGTGGTGTGTGGTGCTGATTGCTGGTGGGCGTGTCTCCATGCCAGTATTGTTCTACGTAGTTACTGGGTCGAACTCAGGACCTTGGGCTTGCGTGGCAGGCACTGGAACCACTGAGCTAAATCTCTGGCCCTGGTCTGAAACTTTTAATGCACAGAAATGAAGAGAACATCAGCTGCTTTGTCATTGGTGATAAGGTAAAAGAGAATGAAGACACTACAGGGTCTAATCTGAGGATATGGGTTAATAGCAGTAAACCAAAGAAAGTTCTCCCCGGGAAGCTTTCAGTGGTCCTAGGAGCCCTCTGTGATGTTACAGGTCTCCTGGCTGAGGCCAGCAAGATATCAGAGGGGTCCAAGTCCAAATTCTGGGCCTTGGAGCCAAAAGACTTGAAGAGGCGTCACGTTGGCCAGCACCGATAATGTAAGGTTTATGTATGTCTAACAAAATTTTAAAATACAGAAGATCAACTGAGGGCTTCATCAACAGTATTCTGGACTGAACTTAATAAACTATCATAAATTTTTCTTAGAATTGGCCCTTGGATATTTTGGAAGTCTCCAAATAGAGCCTTTTAGGTAACAATCTTAAACACAAGAGAGGCTGGACTCTAAAGATCCGTGAACATCTAACAACATCTCTGACATTACTAACACCTTTACTGAAAGCTGCTGACTATGTTAGGGGCAGTGGTGCTGGGTCAAACCCAGGGCTTGTGCACGGTAAGCATGTAGTCTATCACTGAGCTGTACCTGTGGCCCCGTGTTTTGGTTTTAAGTCTCAGATTGGCTTATCTCTTCTCTCTCTTTTTTTTTTTTTGAGACAGGGTCTTGCTTTGTAGTTCAGGCTAGCTCTGAGCTCACTATGTAGCCCAGGGAAGCCTCGAACTCAGCAATCCTCCTGCCTCTGCCTCCTGAGTGCTGGGATGACAGGCGTGAGCCACCACACCCAGCTGGCTTATTTCTTCTTTGTATTTTTCTTTTTGGTGTTTTAAGACAGACTTTGCTAAGTAGTTCAGGCTTGTCTTTAACTCATGGGGATTCTCCTGTCTCATCCTCCCAAGTGCTGGGATTACAGCAAGCCTAATTTGTTGTCAATATAAATGTTAATACATTTTGTAACATATACATACAATATATAAATACATAAATCAATTATATTCTACAGCAGGTGCAGAAAGCCATGACCCACCATCAGAATGCAGATAAAAGTTTTATTAACTGACCTTTTCAGAACTATCTGTAGCACCTGTGTGGAAGTTCCTGGACTTTGAATACTACTAGCATTAGATACCAAGAAGATTTCAATAGCTAAAAGCATTTCAATCTCAGATAAATAACAAGGAATCAGTAGAAGTTTTCGGTATAAATTCCCCTCCAATGGTGGGTAGCAACCCAAAGAGAGAGCACCTGAAAATTAAATAATATATCAATTTTACTAAAACTCCAAGAGGCAAAACCTGGGCTTCTAAAATATCCATAGATGATACTGACTTAGTGTTATTCTTTACATAAGGTTTGTGATACAAATTATATGGTTCTCTGGTGAGTTTATTACACAGTGAGTTTACCACACCGAGGTGCGTTACTGCTGAGTTCACCCCAGGGAGCCCGGCCTGCAGCTCAGGTGTGGGCCTCTGCACCTGGCTGAGCACAGTTGCCACTACTGTTTCTAAAACTGCTTTAGAATAACAAGGTGAGAATTTTTTTTATTTTATTTTAGACAGGGTCTCACTTTGTAGTTCAGGCTGGCCCTGAGCTCACTATGGAGCCCAGGCAAGCCACTGAGAACTCAGCAATCCTCCTGCCTCTGTCTCCCGAGTGCTGGGATTACAGGCTTGAGCAACCAAGCCCGGCATCAAGGTGAGAATTTTTAAAAAAACTCTGGGAGTTTCGTGCTGGCAAATTCCCATTTATTTCAGCTTAACAATAACCCACAACCTGCGGACCAACCGACCCTATTCCCATTTATTTCAAACCACAGTAAATACATCATAATTCCAGAATTTAAAATATAGCTAATTAAGTTTTAATATAATTTTATTTAGTAGCAACTTTTATATATTTATCTATTTAGCTGTCACACAATGACACTACTGTTGAGTGTAGATGCTTCTAGTGACACCGTGCTTGTGCAGGACTCAGCGTCCTGACGGTACATCTGGCAGTGTGCTGAGCACTTAGATATGCACATATTTCCATGTGGCAGTGCTCAGCACACTGCGGCTACACTTGCCAATTCACATCCTGAAACTGTCACTTTTCAAGACAAGAGATTGTTAAAACTGTTTAGATGCTTTGTAGGTGTGCTAAGCAGGGAACAAAATCTCTTTAAAACTCCTAGGACATCAAACTGTACACAGGCAATGTTATGGTGTGATATTTTGCCAAAATAAATTTAAATCTGTTTGTAAAATCTGTTGGAAATATTTTTTTGTTTTTGTTTTTTTTTGTTATTTTGAGACAGGGTCTTGCTTTGTAGGTCAGGCTGGCCCTGAGCTCACTATGGTGCCCAGGCAAGCCACTGCGAACTCAGCAATCCTCCTGTCTCTGCCTCCCGAGTGCTGGGATGACAGGCGTGAGCCACCACGCCCGGCACTGTGGTATGTGGTATTGATGGCTGGTGGGCGTGAGTCTCCACGCCCAGCATTGTATGCGGTTTCCGGGGATTGAACTCAGGACCTTGCGCTTGCAAGGCAGGCACCGGAACCACTGAGCTAACCCTCCGGCCCTGTTGGAAATATTTTAAGTTTTTAAAGAACTATTTCTAATGCGGCTGGTGACTGCTAGGGCTCGGGGCGCTTCCATGTTGTCAGGGTCTGTACTGAACACTTCGGTGCCGACTGGTTCTAACCTGACACCGGACACCGCTGAGGTGAGTGGCATCACTCCCGTGGGATGCGTGTGACTAGAAGGCATTAAAGGGTTTTTATTGGAAATGTTAATCCACGTCTAATGTTCTAGTGATATTTTAAATGTGAGCACCGAGGTATTTTGAGGACTTCAATGGCTATAAATTACTTGGTTTTATAATTCAGGTGCATTTCTAAAAAATCAAAACGACTCTCTGCCCCATCACCTCACTGACCTAACCCTCAGAATTCCAGTGCAAATGAAATAAGGTATAAGTGTGATTCCATACAAAGAAAAGCGCTAGTGCAGAAGGTCCTGCATCATACAGAGGCATTAAGTGCTTCAGTGTGTGGCTACAAGCATCTCTGGAAGTAGCTCTTCTCAGGGCTGAAAGATGGAGGGAGAAGGAAGAGTGACTGTGCAGGGCAGTGGGATTTCTTCCCGGAGTGACAAAAACATTCTAGAATTAACTGTGGTACTCACTATACAACTCTGTCAATACACTAAAACCACTGTATAATTTAAATAATGAATTGTATGGTATCTGAAAAATATCCAAAGAAGCTGTCAATAAATTGGGTGCTTTAATGAGGCAAATTTTAATTTCAAACTAAATATGTTTATAGCAATGTCAACAAAAAGAAATGTCATTTAAAGCTTTTTCATGTTTATACTTTGTTCAAACAACATATAAATACCTCTCTGATGGCATTTCATCCTAGTTTCACCACTGTTTGGAAAACAACCTTCCCATAACTTTAATTTTAAAAATTAAAATCAGAAGCACGGGAAATAACACACTGGTGTTCGCACGTTTGGATATGGCTTCCAGAAACTGGAGAGAGCAGGACACAGAGCTGGAGCATAATACGGCTGAAAGGAGGTGCTGGGAACACAATCCTAATTTTCTTCTCAATATTTCTCATCATCTCTTTCAAAAAATTTCTACTTTCACCGGGCGTGGTGGCTCACGCCTGTAATCCCAGCACTCCAGAGGCAGAGGCAGGAGGATTGCTGAGTTCCAGGTTTGCCTGGGCTACATAGTGAGCTCAGGGCCAGCCTGAACTAGAAACAAGACCCTGTCTCAAAAGAAAAAAAAAATTTTCTACTTTCAAAATATACTTTTTTTTTTTTTTTTTTGAGACAGGGTCTCGCTTTGTAGTTCGGGCTGGCTCTGAGCTCACTATGTAGCCTAAGCAAGCTTTGAACTCAGCAATCCTCCTGTCTCTGCCTCCCGAGTGCTGGATTATAGGCGTGAGTCTCCATACCCAGCATTGTATGTGGTTTCTGGGGATTGAACTCAGGACCTTGTGCTTGTGAGGCAGGTGCCAGAACCACTAAGCTAATCCTCCGGCCCCAATATATTTTTTTTTTTTTTGAGACAGGGTTTTGCTTTGTAGTTCAGACTGGCCCTGAGCTCACTATGTAGCCCAGGCAAACCTGGAACTGAGCAATCCTCCTGTCTCTGCCTCCCGAGTGCTGGGATGACAGGCGTGAGCCACCATGTCCAGCACTGTGGTATGCGGTATTGATTGCTGGTGGGCGTGAGTCACCATGTCCAGCATTGTATGTGGTTACCGGGGATTGAACTCAGGACCTTGCGCTTGTGAGTCAGGCACCGGAACCACTGAGCTAACCCTTTGGTCCTCAAAGTATACTTTTGTAATGACTCGGCATGTATATATGTTACTGAAGTGAAAATTCTACCAAATACTTAAACTGTCTACCGGTCACGTGGTCAACACCACCCCATGTCACTGTGGAAGTAAACCCTGCCGCCTACTGAAGTGGTCCCAGCGGCAGCCTGAGGAGCGCTTGCAGCCCTGGCAGGGGTGGCTCGGGTGTGTGGCACACCAGGTGCAGGAAGACACCACGGACACACAGATGTTTCTTATATACTGACCATGATAGTGATGGAAATTTAAGACAAATTATGCACAAAGGCAGAAAATGTCTAGATGTAGACTCTACATGGAATTTTTTTTTTTTTTGAGACAGGGTCTTGCTTTGTAGTTCAGGCTGGCCCTGTGCCCACTATGTAGCCCAGGCAAGCCTCAAACTCAGCAATCCTCCTGCCTCTGCCTCCCCAGTGCTGGGATTACAGGCGTGAGCCACCACGCCTGGCATTGTGGTGTGTGGTACTGATTGCTGGTGGGCGTGAGTCACCACACCTAACATTGTATGTGGTTACTGGGATCAAACTCAGGACCTTGCGCTTGCAAGGCAGGCGCCAGAACCACTGAGCTAAATTTCTGGCCCAACATGGGAATTATTTTTTAATTGAAATACCTTTGAGGTGGTTGAGACCAGAGAAAGGACTAGTTTTCCAAGCTTATCTGCTAGAGAGAAACAGCTGTGAACAGACTGCTGATGGTCTAGAGTCACGTGACACAGCGCCCAGTGCTGTGTGTCTCCTAGGGTCTCCCACAGCGCCTGCTGTGGCCTACGTTAAGTTGCTAGGACCAGGGTACAGCAGGGACAGATACAATGTGCAGACCCTCCTTCAACCTCACTCTGCTCAATTATCTCTAAAATCTGTCAAATGGTCTGAATTCTGCCATCTATCTCCTTTGTTTGCCCTCCGGCAAATATGCTAATGCACAGAGAAATAAAAATACAGTAATTGGAAACAAGGGAAATAACAAGCTTTAAAAGCACAGGTCTGTTCAGACCACAACCTCTGAATATGTATCAACTGTTAGTTTCTCATATTTAAATATGTGGTCTTAAACATTAGAGACGAATCCTCAAGTAGAAAATAAAACTAAAAGTGATACACCACATTACAAAGCTTTGATAAAACTTACTTTTGTAATGGGTTCTGGCTTTGAGCCATAAGCAGCTCCTGCCCAAAGAGGTGATTAATCTTCTCAGGAAGGAGAAATTAATGGGGATCTTCTTGGAAACCATGAACTCGGCCACCGAGGACGCTGGGCTAAGACTACTGCTTTCTACGCAGGCCTCCAAGAGCTTATTAAAGAGCACGCCGTGCTGGGCGGTCTCCACGGCTTCTGAAATGAAAGGAAGGCGCGATCAGACTGACGCGTTGTGGGCTCTGCGACTCTCCTCTCCCTTTCTCTCCATTGCTGGAGTCACAGTCACTGAAACGCAACTCTCGCCCAGATACTCGCAGTGGTCCCAGACTCCCCACCCTAGCACAGGCCTGGGTTTAAAGCCCGGCTGTGGCAAACGTGCGAAGTGGCAGCGGCCTGAGGACTCCCAGAGGCTGCAGGCGCCACTCAGACTTTGGATTTATATTTCTTGTGATTACAAAGTACATCAACCCCCAAAAAGTATCAACTCTCAGATTAAGTATCTTTCAATGTTTTTTTTTTTTTCTTTTGAGACAGGGTCTGGCTTTGTAGTTCAGGCTGGCCCTGAGCTCACTATGGTGCCCAGGCAAGCCTTGAACTCAGCAATCCTCCTGCCTCTGCCTCCCGAGTGCTGGATGACAGGCGTGAGCCAGCATGCCCAGCATTGTGGGGTGTGGTACTGACTGCTTGTGGGTGTGAGTTACCACACCCAACACTGTATGTGGTTACCAGGATTGAACCAGGGACCTTGAGCTTGCTAGGCAGGCAGTGGAACCACTGAGCTAAATCTCCCGCCCTTTCAGTGGGTATTTTGATTCCTTTATAGTTAGAGGGAAGAAAAGTTGTATCTTGGAGACTTCTAGCTCTCCATTCAGTTGGGCGTCTGACCTAGATTCTATGTCTTTATCCCTTTAGGACCTTTCAGTGGTGCAGGTCTCTACAGGAAATTAGCCCCTTTACCTTTAATTTCAAAATTCCAGACCCTAGGGACCCCCTGACCCACAGGAAGCTCTTTTCACCTGCTGTTTTGTGGGTCTTCAAAATCTGGCCCAAGCTCTGTGTCCAGTCTCTGCCTAGTACTTTATCAACCACAGAGCTGTCCGTCAGGGCGCTTCGAGGCTGCAGCCGCGTGCCAGCCCCAAGGAGCTCCTGGCGACGGAGAGACAGATGGCAAGGCTCCACACAGTGGTGAAGACAAGAGCTGCACAGCAGACGGCGAAGGCCCTGAGAGCAGGCCTGGGGACGGCGCTGGGGAAGCTCGCGGAGCTGCCGGGGCAGGACGCGGGCCGTGGCCCTGCAGGCACTGAGCTAGAACGCACGCTTCCGTCTTCCCGGGACCTGCAGCCCTCTCCAGAGGACTCCTGCCCAGCTGCCATGACCGCAGCCTTCACTGCGGACAGTTCTACCCACCGGTGCCGGCAGTGGCCTTCTTGTTCTGAACTGCTGGCACTTATTCCGAGTTCATTTATGTTCCAAAAGAACGTAAACCAAACTCGATATTTACTTAATGTAATGATGGAAGAGCCCTTCATTATTCTGATGCAGTGGACTCAGGCTGCTGGGGACACCTAAGCACTCTGTTTGCGGGGACACAGGCAGAGGAAGAGGGATGGCGTGTGCTCTTGCTAGGAACGGCTGGCGAGCAGCCGAGGGGTGCACCCTGGGTCTCCCTAAACCATCGGGAGAGCACGTCTGATCTGCAGAGAACACAGTTTACAGAAAATGACTTCATTACAAACACGCTGGGATAGAAAACCCAACCACAACAGGTGCAAAATGGCTTCTTATTAATAGCTAAACACCAGATGGATAGAAGATAATTAGGCTACATTTTTAAAAAACATACCTTGAGAATTTTGAAAACCTGGTAAGTTCTGTAAAACTTCCAATGCTTGTCTGTAAAGCTTCCTGGCTAACATTTCATGTGCAATTGTACAGAGCAAATTATGTCGATTAAGCACATCCAGTCTATCACAAGGCCAAAGCGGTGCACTGATTATCCATTCTGATTCTGGCAAAACAGAGAGAGAGGAACACTTTACACCCTGGAAGCTGGCTTGCCAGTATAATCACAAGGGCTGAAAAATACCTTTTGAAGAATGTAGCAAAACTGCAAGTGTGCACTCAGAGGAGCTCAGTTATCAGAAAGAGCGCACAGAGTGATGGCCCTCGTCCTGAGAGGGGAGGAACTGATAGCTACTTTCTCATAGTTGTTGTTAATCCTCCCTTCTTCTAAGGAAAGTTACTCTAAAATTAATTTCTATCTAAAACATTTTAGGTTATTGTCAGGCCTGCCCTAAAATCAGCAGAAGTAAACAGGATGCTTTTAGTGAGGAACAGCAGCAGCTTCTCGGAAAGAAGGGCAGATGGACGCGGAAACACAGCCAGGAGCCCTGGTCTGCACACGTGCGCAGACGGCCCTAGGGTCCAAGCCGCGCGCGCACCTCAGCACCCCCCTGTCCACCACGGTCAGCGCATCCCACTCACACATGAGCAACTTGTTTGCTCCCGGCCAGCTGCCAGAATCTCCTGATTTTATTTTCTATTCCTTGGAATAAACTGTTCTTTTCTCACCGCAAAGAGCCTGCTTTTTTTGGACAAGTGCATTCTTTATAACAGTTATAGTGAATACCTAATATACATGGACAGGTTTAACAACGTTACAATAAAGAATACATAATTCAGGGAGCTTTTGGTACTGTTGAGGAACAGCTTTTCTCTCTAGTTTGTTTACTTTTAAAGCACTTTTTGCTAGGAAACATGTCAAGTACAGAATAACACACGTAAGTTATGAAACTAAGGTTGGAGTACAGAACACTACACCACTAAAATGTTAGAAATGTCAGCATCGTATCGCTTACTTAATGTACTCAGCCCCTCAGCTGCCTCCACACCTAGCCTTCTCCTCAGTGGCTAGGTGTGGAAGTAACTCTTTTGACATCTCATCAGCACTGTGAATAGAAAAAGTACTGAAGAAAGATCTGGTAAAGTCCAGAGTTAAGTTTTTTATTTCCTTTTTTTTTTTTTTTTTTTTTTTGAGACAGGGTCTCGCTTTGTAGCTCAGGCTGGCCCTGAACTCACTGTGTAGCCCAGGCAAGCCTTGAACTCAGCAATCCTCCTGCCTCTGCCTCCCGAGTGCTGGGATGACAGGCATGAGCCACCACGCCCGGCTCTGTGGTGTGTGGTGCTGATTGCTGGTGGGTGTGAGTCTCCATGCCTAGCATTGTTGTATGTAGTTACCGGGATCGAACTCAGGACCTTGGGCTTGTGAGGCAGGCTATGGAACCACTGAGCTAAATCTCCAGCCCGAATATCTCTCTCAAAAATTATACCACTCAGCCGGGTGTGGTGGCTCACGCCTGTCATCCCAGCACTCGGGAGGCAGAGACAGGAGGATTGCTGAGTTCAAGGCTTGCCTGGGCTGCATAGTGAGCTCAGGGCCAGCCTGAACTGCAAACAAGACCCTGTCTCAAAAAAAAAAATTATACCACTCAGCTTTGATCATTGATAGTTGGGCAAGTTCAGAGTGTTGTTTTATAGTTTTAATGTATGGCTGGGGATTTAGCTCAAGTGGACTTGTGCCTACCATGGAAGCACAGGGCCTGAGTTCAATGCTCAGTGAAGAAAAAGAACTGGATAATTTTAATGTATAAACATACATTATTTATTATGAATCAGTATTAACTTCACTTAACATATGTGAGACTAAGCCATTGCATTTTCTTTCCAAGGAATGGTCTTTTTACATGGAAAACCCTTTTCAGAATAAACACATTCTCAGACATAAAACACTTCCTCTGCAGGGCCTTCTTTTGAAAAAATAAAATTTTACTTATGAAAATTATTTTCTAATGAGACAGTCTCGGCAAAAAAGGAATATGGTATTTGTAACTGGGAGAACTTAAAAGATAATCTCAACACTGAAATATCCAAATCAAATGTCACCTCTCACCCCATCTGACTCCCAGAACCGAGTCTCTCCTGTGAGGGCTTCTGCAGCAACCTCCAGGCGCGGGGTCTGACCCCGAGCCGAGCCCGTTCTTACCGGCAGTCCTGCGCCACCTCCTGCGCACCTGTCCGTGGCCCGCAGCGAGCAAGCTCGGGCCTATTTGCTCGTCCCCCGGGCCCTGGTTACTGTTCCTGGCCAGCGGTCCTCCCCGGCTGCCACCCTAAGTGGAAGAGCGTCTTCTCCACCACGCTCTTGCTGGCGTGGCTGCTCACAGGCCCGTGTTCCATCCATAGTAAGGAACAAACACGAGGGACTGCACACTGTGCATCTGCACTACAGATACACTCGTGTGTAGTTCACGGGGGCGAGTGTGTGGTTATGGCTTAGATAAGCTGTTGTACTCATAGAAACACGTGTTTCCCCACCTGACTGAGGCTGGGGAGCATTCTGATGGGCCAAGCAGCCAGCGCTCTCGCCTTACATGACGCCTGTCTAATTTGTGTTTTCCATATGCTAAACTACCTGGAGTTCAGCTGCTGGCTCAGTGTCCCTGTGACTTCGCTCCACAGACCTTCCGACTGGGGCGCTCCTACACACTCGAGGGGCAGTGGCCTCTGCCCGTGCATGAAGCCAGGGCGTGCACACTGCAGGCTGAAGCCCGGGCTCCTGAAGCTGGGCCCTCCGGGTTTGCATCTGGCCTCCGTGTGTTCGTGTCTCTGACCTCGCCTATCAAGTAGGGGGTGGGGGCGTTCCAAACGCTGGCTTCCTGCACAGATTCATCAGGATAGCCCAGGGAAGGCCTTCAGCATGGTGCTTATTCAGTCACAGCAAAACTAGCATTTTACCAACCAAGGCTCATACACTTGCCTCTTTGTTTTTATTAGCACATGTTTGCAATGTATCACGTTTATACTCATTGTGGGGAGCTGGTAATGTATACAACACATCTTCCTTCTCTTTACACCCTTCCTCCGTCCCAGTCCCCTTCTCATTTGCCAAAGATCTACCTCAGTATTTATTGTCTTTTATTTTGTGCTTTTTGAATATTTATGTACTGGGTTTCTCACGTACAAGAAATCATATGATTTTTAATGTTGTGTGTCTGATTTATTTCACTTAACATTATGGATTCAAGATGTGTCCACTTCCCTACGAATGCCTCCAGTTTATCCTTCTTTATGACAGAGTAGTATGCCACTGTATGTAAAGACTACATTTTCTCCATCCATTCACCTGCTGATGGATACACAGGCTCCTTCCCAGCTTTAACTACTGTGAGCTGCGCTGCTATACACAGGCATGTGCATGTGTCCCCATAAGTGGCGCCTTTCACTCTTCGGGGAAGACAGCAAGGGACCAGCTGCTGAAGTTCACACTCCACTTTCATATTACACCAGGAGCAACCTTTTCTATACATGCCTTTGTTAGGGTTTAGCATGAACTTAGTTAGTGATGCAGACAAAGAGTTTACAACAAATTGAACAGATGATTTCATGCTTGTGTGTATCAGGACTTACCCCTCAATACCCAAATGGCGCCATCTAGGCTTCCACTTTTTAGAAAAATCTCTGCGGCAACATTCACAATTTGACATCTCGGCGCTAACTTTGCAGGCCCTGTGAGTCCCTTTAAGTTTGTAAAATGTATTTTTAACTCATACAGCTTATCCAAGACCTTCCTTCCCTAGAGTGAAAATAAAGAACACTAATTGGTATCGGCCATGTGCAGTGCTGGAGACAGTGGGCAGCAGCAGGCAGAAGGCAACACGCCAGTCCAGTGACCACCCTCGGCGGACGCCTCCAGACGCTCAGGCTCCCTGACACCAGCCCGGCCATGCCGCCGCATGGAGGAGGGAGAAGCGGGGCGTGTCCCTCCCCATCTGCCTCCCCAAATCCCTCTGCCCTTCAGCAGCAGCGCTCGCTGGCTCGGCAGCTGAGCTCCTGTCCTCTTAACGCTTGCTCTGGCTCACCGTGGAGAACTACCGACTCTAGGCTTTTACTCTTCCGGCTGACCAGTCTGAGGTCGAGGAGGGGTGAGCAGAACAAATGGAGATGATCTGTTACTAAATTTAGATAAAGAATGAGAGTGGGAAAAAAGGATACCATTTTTGCTGAAAATATGTTTGATTCAATGAGCTACTTCCCATGAAGAGACGTTTGACTTAGACATCAGAAGTCAGATGTATGTGTACCATTACTGTACACCAGCAGCTGTGCTCCTCCTAGAGAGAGGGTGACCCCAGCTTCCTTCACAGGCCACCTTTGGTCTGCTGTGCATTCTTTCTGGTTGCTGTTACTGATTCTTTAGAAATGTGAAAATCAGGCTGCAGGTGTGGTCTGGCTTGTGCACAGGAGCTCTCAGATCCTTGTTTTTATACTATTTTGCGTCATGTGTGTATTATGATGTCAAAGTACTTTCACACTCTGACGGTATAAATGAGTGCATTTTTCAAAGAATATATTTTTTTTGGAGACAGGGTCTCACTTTGTAGTTCAGGCTGGCCCTGAACTCACTATGTAGCCCAGGCAAGCCTTGAACCCAGCAATCCTCCTGCCTCTGCCTCCCGAGTGCTGGGATGACAGGCGTGAGCCACCATGCAGGGCTCAAAGGATAACTTTTAATTTCAACAATTTCCCTTTCATTTCCTGTGTGGCCTTCAGCATATGTATACACGTTACCACTGAGCTATACCCTCAGGCCATTGTTTTTTATGCTGTTCAAAAAGAAATAGGGATAACTGAAACACAGTAATGTGATAAAAGTAATTTTTCTAAATAACTAAAAATAAATTAAGATAGAAATTCATCAACCTCCTAATATTTTAGAAAATAATAACCAGATTGCTTGTCACTGTTTGTTGCTGGCTGCCTTCTGCTTGCCCTGCTTTGACATGGACTGTTTCTCCTCTGCCATCCTGCCGGGGAGCCAGCCAACTATAGACTGAAACCTCTACAAACTGTGGGCCAAAAACCTTTTCTCCTTCAAAAAGAAGGTAGTAATAGCCATGTTAAAACACAGTCTGTTGGGCTGGGATTTAGCTTAGTGGTTCCAGTGCCTGCCTAGCAAGCACAACGTCCCTGGTTCGATCCCCGGTAACCACATACGATAATATTGGGCGTGGTGACTCACGCCCACTGGCAATCAGTACCACATACCACACACTTCCTTTCAGAGTAAAGAAGCACGGCCACAGCAGCCATGCAGCTGGACCTCTAGGGCTGGGAGGGCACACCGCACTCCCCAGGCCTGCCACAGGAGGGGTACCGGGTCCTGGGAGCTTCCTATACAATCATGCGGGGCTGAGAATTTTTTATTTCATAAGTTTTACATTTATATATGTGACTATGTACTTAAATATTAACAAACTCAGACTGAGTTATGAAATTACCATTTTTTAATAGGTAGCAAGTAGCAAAAGCTACACTTTAATGACCACCCTCTGTTTCTCTGGCATTTCCTCCCTAATCTGGGTTTTCTTGGCCTCTACTCGGACTTTACTGAGTCCTCTGCTCCGTTTTTGGGAAATCTGAAGAACAGAAATACAGGATAACCTTGTGGCAGAAGACTGCCATTGTGATGTTTGGGACATACAGAACCCAAGCACACGTTAGGAGGTGCTTTTTCATGAGTTTTGTTAATTGTGAGTAATCTGAGTTCATCTTAAGAAAGTATTTTAAACTTTTCCAAAATTACAGGGCTACTGACAGAAGTTGGCAAAATAAGTTATGAACTGAAAATCGCTTTAAATAAGTGTGATGCCCAGACCAGCCTCCCAAGCGCTCCCATAAGGAGATTCTAGATGTAACCAGGCTCATGCCACTTCTTTTCCATAGGTGCTTAGCACACCATTTTATAATTCACTCTTGAGCCTGGCTCTCCTGCCATGGCTAGTCATGATCGTTAGCGATTTCCTCATTTGTGGAATGTTCTGTTGTTGGGTTTTAAAGTAACAGTAAACCAAGCCAAACCCAAAACCAAACCCAGAAAACTGTAATGAAGTACCTTGGACCACTGCAGTAGCTTGTGGTAGAAGTACACGGCACTGATGCCGATCCTTCCCAGCAAGGTTTTATCCACTTCACTGTTCTGTGGATCTCTGCTAACTGCAAACAGCAGGCACATGGAAGAAAATGAAATGAACAGTCAAAATGGTGGGAGAGGCACATTAACATGGGACTGTTAATACAGTAGTGCCACAAAGACAGCAGGCTGACCCCAGGGACCAAACTGAGCCTGTGGCCTGGTTTTGTGCACCCCACAAGCTAACAGTGTTAGTTTTATGTTTAAAAGGCCATTTAAAAAATAGATAAAAATATGTGACAGAGACTATACATGTATATGCAGAGCCTAAAACATTTACTAATTGGCCTGTTAGAGACAAAGTTTGCTGAACTGTTTTGAGAAAGACTGTGCAGTGGAAAGCTCACTTTAAACAGTCTCAAAACTATGAACTGTACTGACTTGTAATGAACACAGCAGCACCTGCAGTGGTTCAAACATTCAGATTCCTGAGTGTCATCTGCCAGCCACCGCTTCAGCAGTCCCAGGAAAAGGTGGATGAGGGTGTGAAACATTCAGTGCTAAGACACCCCCTCCTGCACTTTATTGCTGTGATCCAACTTAATGAGGAATGTTCATAAGAGGGGGGCAACGTCGGAAACCCACAGCATCACTTTACCCTCAAATGGAAACTATGCACAACTTTAGACTCCTATTAAGAACATTATGCCTTGGGCCGGAGGGTTAGCTCAGTGGTTCCGGCACCTGCCTCGCAAGTGCAAGGTCCTGAGTTTGATCCTGAGACTCACGCCCACCAGCAATCAATACCACATGCCACAATGCTGGGCGTGGTGGCTCATGCCTGTGGTCCCAGCACTTGGGAGGCAGAGACAGGAGGATTGCTGAGTTCCAGGCTT
Source organism: Thryonomys swinderianus (assembly GCA_004025085.1). NCBI lineage: Eukaryota > Metazoa > Chordata > Mammalia > Rodentia > Thryonomyidae > Thryonomys > Thryonomys swinderianus. The sequence continues at coordinate 53,948 of PVIC010002646.1, read as the reverse complement.
GCCTGGACTACATAGTGAGCTCAGGACCAGCCTGAACTACAAGGCGAGACCCTGTCTCCAAAGAAAAAAAAGGGGGAAAAAAAAAAAGAACACTGTGCCTTCCAAGTACATAATACTCAGTTCAAAAGAGGGACATTTTACCTGTCTCAGCAAATTCACAAAAAGGAACACATGGTCTTTCTTCTTTATAGTCTTCCGTGAGTGTTTCAGCAACACAAGCACAAAATATTTGGAAATCTGCAAACTTTTCACAGCCCATTTTTACATTAATGTATAAATTTCCCAATTTGGTCCAGTCACCTTTTTCTTTACAATTCTATAAAAATTATAAAAAAAAGATTAAAAATGCAAACATTTCTATGGGACAGGCACATAGAGGCATTAAATATACACAGACTAATAAAACAATCTCTGGACGTCTTACAAACTCACAGAGGACAGCCATGTCAGTCACAGCACAGAACTTCACCTCATGACTGTGGCCAAGCCTTCAGCCATCTGGACAGGGAGTCCATCTCTCTGAGGGATCCAGAGTGCTTAATGACATCACTCTCAGCCCAAGCGTGGCAGGGGACGCAGAGTTTATGGAAGGCAAGACACTGAGCAGCATGACACGGGCTGGCTCCATGACAATGAGTTATTTTATCACTTTTAGAAATGGCCTTTTAATGTTTCGACTTGGGGCTCATGTATTATTTTGGACATGACCTTTCTATGGAAGAGGCTACAAAGCAAATGTCAGTGAATATCTTCCTACTGTTTTCTATTATAGCTGACAAATAACATTCCATACCAACTAAAAAACTGGAAGATAAAAAAACTGAAACCTAAAAGATGTGTCCAACCTGCAGCCCATGGGCTAGACATGTCTACATAACAAGAAACATTTTAAAATGAAGTTTTATTACTTATGTACAAGAGCTGTTCTATAGCTATGGTCCAAGGTAATTACTTCCTCATGACTCAGCATAGCCCAGGCAAGCCAGGCAAATCTGACCTGCAGGACACAGGCTGGATGTGCTGGATAATTAACATGAATACAAAACTGGCACAAAATTTAAGTGTGAAAGCACCCTGGATGTGCAGTTTGCAGAGAGCACAGGGGATCCAGCAGGAGGAAAGCCACTGTGATGAGAAAGGCACACTTCCTGCGCACGGTCCAAGAAAATACACTAAACTTCTGGACTGACTTATGTTAATAGAATAATAATAACAGAATAGAAAAATAATAATTTTGAAAATGAGCAATTATTATTATTATTATTATTTTTTGCTTTTTGAAACAGGGTCTCGCTTTGTAGTTCAGGCTGGCCCTGAGCTCACTATGGTGCCCAGGCAAGCCGCTGCGAACTCAGCAGTCCTCCTATCTCTGTCTCCCGAGTGCTGGGATTACAGGCGTGAGCCACCACGTCCGGCATTGTGGTATGCGGTGTTGATTATTGGTGGGCATGTCTCCATGCCCAGCATTATACGTGGTTACTGGGGATCGAACTCAGGACCTTGCGCTTGTGAGGCAGGCGCCGGAACCACTGAGCTAACCCTCCGGCCCAGTAATTATTTTTTAATCATCTAGAACTATAGAAATCAAAATGTTTGCATTTAAAGATATTAGCTTGTTAAAAAAAATCAACCTTCTTCTCCTTGAGCATTTTCTTTAACAGCTACTTTTTTTTTTTTTTCTGCAGCCCCAAGGATCAAACTTGGGCTCTTGTGCTCCCAAGGCAGGCAGGGGTACCAGTTAAGCTAAATACCGGCATAACAGCTACATTTGTAAAACTCTTAATTGGGGTTATCATTCAAACAACTCTCTCATTACTGATTTTCAGAGAGCCCTGTAGCTTATTTGTAAGATACATGACATACCTCTACTTCATTCAAGGCTGCACCCAAATCCTGCTTCCAGTTCTGAGTGAACTGGTCCATCTGTAACCTTTAATGATAGAAAGGATTAATTATGCCTGGGTTCACCTCCAGAAAAGTCACTGCTGCTCCTAGTCGCTTTACACCAAAGAAACCTGAGAAATCTGAATGCATAAAGTATACCATAAAAATTCTTTAGACCTGGAGAAAAATAGGAGCTATATAGACAGCTTTCTTCCTCAAGCCATATTCAAAATTAAGAATGAACAGCAGGGGTGGGGATTTAGCTCAGTGATTCTGGTGTCTGCCTCCCCAGGGCCAGGACCCGAGTTCGATCCATAGTACCACATACCACAGTGCCAGGTGTGGTGGCTCACGCCTGTCATCCCAGCACTCAGGAGGCAGAGGCAGGAGGATTGCTGAGCTCGAGGCTTGCCTGGGCACCATAGTGAGCTCAGGGCCAGCCTGAACTACAAAGCGAGACCCTGTCTCAAAAAAAAAAAAAAAAAAAGGAACGCAAAGCAAATTCCACCTGAAATCACTAGAAGCCTGAAATCTGCTATGCCTTCAGTGTATCAGAAAATGCCCAAACTCCCTCGCAGTGTGAATATAAAGGATGAAGGAGATCACCTCCAGCACAGGCCTCTCCTGGCCTCGTCACTCTGCTCCCCGGGATCTGTGTGGAACAAGAGAAAGGCAAGCACACGTAGGGAGCAGCCCAGGACGAGACCTGGTGAGGGAAGGATGAAGTGCCGGCGGTGACTCAGCAACACTGAAGCCAAGACTACTCCCGCCAAGTGTGAGACGCTAGGAAGGGGGGGTAGGTTACAACACACACAGCACGGGAGCAGCTGTGAACATCGGTGTGATGTGAAAGCAATCTTCAGAATGCACAGTAGCTTCTGGGAAAAGAGACAAAACGAAAGCAGCAGCTTTTGGCAACTAACTGGGGAGGAGGAAAGGACAGGGCGACGTTAAGTGAAACCTACTGTATGATGCTCAAACACGGGGCTGGTCAGAGCGACCAGTCCCAGCACTTGTGTTATTCCAGACAAGCAGGGTGGTGCAACCATAATCCCAGCACTCTGGGAGGCTGAGGCAGGACGATCACAAGTTCTAGCCTAGCCTCGGTAAGTTAGCAAGACTTGTCTCAGGAATAATAAAAAAAAACAAAAACAAAAACTGGGAAACCTCAGGGCAAAGGCCTTTGGTTTAACAAGTAGTATTGCTTAAAAATTTACAGAATGTTAAGAAGAAAATACAACTTCCTAACTCATGAAGCAAGTGTAACATGGATGTACAAACTAGATGAATAAGACAAAGGAAGAACATTTCAAAGCACTCACAAGTATCACTCAGGAACTATGATGGAACAGAAGAAAATACTGAGGAAGGGTACCTGAGACAACACTAAGAAAATAAAACACCATGACCAGGGAGTATTCATTTTAGGCAAGCATGCTAAGTTTTGTATTAGAAAGCCCATCAATATCTTATACAACAACATATTAAAGGGAAATTATGATTAACTGTGGAAATAATGAATAAGTCATTGTTTAAAAATTCAACAATTCAAAACGAAGCAGTGATAGGTACACATAACCACTCCAAGATGATTGTAAACTGCATGAATTGGAAACATGTACTAATAAAGAATTGATTACTAAGTGTGTATCCTGCAAAGCAGGATATGAACAGGAAAAATATAAAAATTTTAGTTAAAAAAGTTTAACAATTCATGACAAAAACACCAATAACAGGAAGTGAAGGATCCTTTCTTAGAAACGATCACATACACACACACACACACACACACACACACACACACACACACAGCTCAAAGTCAGAGGCATATTTCTAAGAAAATTCCAGGGGCATTTCCACCAAGACCAGGAGCCATGCGAGCGCGCAACTCTGGTACCATGCAGGGTGTGCCAGGGGTCTGAGCCAGTGCAGCTGGACAGAACCGGGCCTCTGGACATGGAGGAGCAGCACGCTAAGGGGGTGCTGTGACAGCCCCGCTGGGGAAGGTCAGGGACTCCAGAAGGAAACTACTCCAACAGGAACAACTCCAGAGCCAGGAAGACTAGAACATTATATGCAAAAACCTGTCCAAAGAATATTTAATGGTACAGAAAACCTCATGATAATGCCAAAAATAGTAGATATTTATATGAGGGAAATTATAATACACTCCTGAAAAATCTACAAGTCAGCCTGAAAACACATTTCTTATTCTTGAATAGGATAACATTGTAAATCTCAATTTCATGAAGTTCATTCATAAACTTAATGCAATTACAGCCAAAAATGCCAAAAAGCTACTATACGGGGTTTTCAAATTGGTATTAAATATATGGAAAAGGATTCACGCAGGAAGATACAGAAAAAAAACACTGAAAAAGTAAAAGTACAAAAGAAGAGTATACCTCCAACATTAAACTGTCGCAGCCTCTGTAATGAAACAGCAGGGTCCTCGCACAGGAGTGACCAATAAAGGGTAGAAACAGACACTGAGTATCTGATGGTGCCGCCTCTCACATCACCGGAGGTCAGGAAGGGCTTTCAAATGTTGCTGGGCACGTTGGACAGTCATTTAGGAAAGACAGAATTAGATCTGTTTCTCACAACACACCTGAGAATAAACTCCAAACAGATGAGGGATACAACTGCAGCAAGGAGATCGTGTGAGTAGTTGAAGGAGCCATGAGCAATTTCCTCTAAAGCACAGAGGGAGGGAAATTATGACTTGAAATCCAGAGGCAATAAAAAATAAAGGGCTCAAAATTCAGGTGAATAAAAAAAGGACTGAAAGATTAGGTTGGACACAAATTGAAGTTTTTTGTTTTGTGTGTTTTTTTTTTTTTTTTTTTGAGACAGGGTCTCGCTTTGTAGTTCAGGCTGGCCCTGAGCTCACGATGGAGCCCAGGCAAGCTGCCGCGAACTCAGCAATCCTCCTGTCTCTGCCTCCCGAGTGCTGGGATGACAGGCGTGAGCCACCACACCTGGCACTGTGGTATGTGGTATTGATTACTGGTGGGTGTGAGTCTCCACGCCCAGCATTATATGTGGTTACTGGGGATCGAACTCAGGTCCTTGCGCTTTTGAGGCAGGCGCCGGAACCACTGAGCTAACCCTCTGGCCCTGTTTTGTGTTTCTGAGACAGGTCTTGCTTTGTAGTTCAGAATGGCCCTGAACTATGTAGCCCAGGCAAGCCTGGAACTCACAGGAATGCTCCTGCCTCTGCCTCCTGAGTGGTGGGATTATAGGCGTGAGCCACCACGCCTGGCACTGTGCTGTGTGTGTGGTACCAGGGATTGAATTTGGGACCTTGTGCTTGGGAGGCAGATGCCGGAACCACTGAGCTAAATTCCTGGCCCCAAATTTAAGTTTTTGCCTGGCAAAAACCACCACAAAATTAAAAATAAAAGCTATAGGATGGGAAAACTGTAATATATGTGTATCACTGAAAGAGGCCTAACATTTATATTATAAACTTTCAAAGATTAAGGAACTAAGAACCCAAAAGAGGGGAAAAAAGATAACTCAGATGACTCAGGGAAAGATGTAAAAAAGGCCTTCAGATGTGTGAAGTTACTGCTTCACTGCCCAAGCCCGCACTGCAGCTACACGCCGTCTTAAATGAACCCTCTCACTTTATACTTTTTATCCAAAACTTGTTTTATTTTAGTTCATCTTTGAATATAAACTTTAGGATAAGCTTTCTATATACAGAAATCCTTGCTACGTTTTGATGTAAGATATATTAAATCAATGGGTTAATTTTGGGAGAATTTACACCTTTAAATTATAATTGAGTCTCCCAACTCAGACACACAGCATGTATCTCCATTTAATTAATCCCTTGATTTCTTCCACCAGCATTCTGTGACATCCAGTACATGAGTTCAGTATGGTCTTTGTTAGATTTTTACTTAGGTATTTCATTATTTGAAATAAATAGTGCTGTTTTAAATTCTGGTTTCCCGAATTTCATTACTAGTGCATAGAAACACGGCTGCTTTTTATGTTTGGTATTTATTCTGCTACCAAGCTGTCTCAATTTACCAGTTTTAGGACCACTCTTGATAGATTATGGGCATTCAGTTTATTTTGCTCTTATTTCTTAGTTGGGAGCTTAGAATATTTAGTGTCACAGACTCCTCTCTGAGAATGTACTATTTTAACTGTGTCTGTAAAAATTATGATATTTTATTTTTACTCAAGTTATAAAAGTTCAATTTTGGGCCAGAGATTTAGCTCAGTGGTTCTAGCACCTGCTTAGCAAGTGCAAGGTCCTGGGTTCAATCCCTCGTAACCACATACAATGATATCATACATGGTGATTCACACCCACCAGCAATCAGTACCACATACCACAGTGCCGGGCAAGGTGGCTCATGCCTGTGATCCCGGCACTCGGGAGGCAGAGGCAGGAGGACTGCTGAGTTTGAGGCTTGCCTGGGCTCCATAGTGAGCTCAGCGCCAGCCTGAACTACAAAGCGAGACCCTGTCTCATACAAAACAGAACAAAACAAAACAAAACAAGTTTTGAGACTTTTCCATCCATAGATATGGAGAATGTAATGCACAGTTTTTGATTTCTAAGAATTGGGAGATTTTTCATTGTTTTCTTTAAGGTGAGAAAATGTATCTGTATACTCTCAATTCTTTTAATTTTTTTTTTTTTTTGAGACAGGGTCTCGCCTTGTAGTTCAGGCTGGCTATGCCCAGGCAAGTCTTGAACTCAGCAATCCTCCTGCCTGATTCCCCAGTGCTGGGACGACAGGCGTGAACCACCATGCCTGGCATTGTGGTGTGTGGTACCTGGGATCAAACTCGGCCTTGTATTTGCAAGGCAAACTCCAGAACCACTGAGTTAAATCCCTGGGCCTCTTTTAAATTTTTTGAGTTTTGCTTCGCTTTCAGCACATGGGTCTCTCTTAGGGAATATTTGATAGGTGCTTGAAAATAATGTGTATTCTGTTGTTGGGGGTTGAGGATTTCATAAATGTCTACCAGATCTTGTTGACTAATAATAGTAATATTTATTTTACATCTTCGTGATTTCCTAGTATTTCTATCAAGTGCTGAGAGAGGGATGCTGGAGTCCTCCCTCCTCTGAACGACAGAGCTATTTTTCCTCTCATCTGTGTTGCCTGGCCTCATGGATTCTGAAGCTCTGCTATTTGGCGCACACACACTGAAGATTACTGTCTTCTGGGTGTACAGGCCATTTTCTAAGTAGGTTGTCTTCCTGTCCCTAGTAATTTTCTTTGCTCCGAAGTCTATCTGACGTTAACTTGCGCCACTCAAAGTCTTTTAAAACCAACGTGCGGTGGTACTCTGCTTTCTGCGCCTGGTTTTTAACCTCTTCTACCCACACTGTGAAGGAGCATTAGCTCCTGCAGAGGGCGCACTTCCACTGCTGCCTGGAAGGGCTGCACTTAGAGCGTTTTCACCAAGAGTATGTCTCAAGTACCACTTTGAGTCAGTTCGTAGGGCATTCCTTAATCTTTTCTTTTCTGGCTAGAAAATACAGGACTCCACTATATGCATATACTATTAGTTATTTATGTGTAGGTATCTAGGTTACCACTGATGCTATGCAATTATAAACAATGCTCTAATGAATAATCTTTGGTATGTAGACGTCTGTATCAACAGAAAGTCTATCAGTACATTCAAAGAAATGAGATCACTGGGTGAAAGGATAAATTCATTAGTGCAACTACTAAAAAACCCTCTATATATAACAGGGACACTAAAAACACTATACAGTAGATAATCCCCAAAGGAAGACAAAGAAAGGGGAATAGGAAAAAGAAAACAAATGGTAAAATAGAAGACAGAAGTCCTGACGTAGCAGTACTTGCAATAAATGTAAATGTTTTAAAATAATCACTGAATGTATATTAGATTATAGGCAAATTTAAATTCTCAATAATGAGAATGTTCAAATTCTTTGTGGCAGGCATACATATTTGAAAGCCTTTCAAATGAACTAGCTAATTAAAAAATATGATAAAAATCAAAGTATGAATGTCCATTAAAACTAATTTCTCTGTCCCAGGAAAGGTTATCTGAAGTGGAGGTAGGGAATGTAAACATAAAATATGGACTAGTTTCTTTTCCTCTGGGGCTGGGTCACGCCCAGTCACGGTCCATATCCTTAAGGCCTCATGGTATTCTCTCGTCCGCACAATAGCACACCGGTGTTAGGACCTCGTGAAGAGCACTGTGCGGTCACTCTACACTGGTGAAGCATAAAGGACTGCACACACAGCCATATGGTTTTCATTCTGAAAATCTGAAAATTAAGGAATTCGTTCCAGAGTCTTCCTGCACTAACAGGTCCTATTGCCAACCCGTGTGAAGGGTGGAGGTCTAGAGTGGCTGAGGCCAGGACGCTGCAGCCTCTTGAGCCTGTGTACACTTCCTTATGCCTGCTGCTACTCAGTCTGGCGAGGGACTGAAGTCCGCAGCCACCTGACCTGCCTGCCACTGTCCCAAATACAAAGTGTTTAGCACATGGCCCAGGGAAAGAATGAACTTGATGTTCAGAATGCTGGGTCACCCTACTTAAAGTGGACAGTATTCCAGAACTTTAAGCTCAGTGAACTGCACTATTCTTACAAAATTTAAATTTTTTTTTTTTGAGACAGGGTCTCACTTTGTAGTTCAGGCTGGCCCTGAGCTCACTATGTAGACCAGGCGAGCTTCAAAATTCAGCAATCCTCCTGCCTCTGACTCCCAAGTGCTGGGATGACAGGCGTGAGCCACCACGCCCAGCACTGAGGTATGTGGTACTGATTGCTGGTGGGTGTGAGTCACCATGCCCAGCACTGTTGTATGTGGTTACTGGGGATCAAACCAGGGACCTTGTGCTTGCTAGGCAGGCACTGGAACCACTGAGCTAAATCTCTGGCCCCAAGAGAGGGACTTTTGAGAATTCCAAAGGACTTGGGGGGCTGGTGCCATTGGTCTTTATCAAATCATTAAAAAAGTTATGATTCATTGAGGCACTTACAATTTGTGTATTTTTCTATGTAAATTACACTTCAGTAAAAATAATGCATACTAACAGAGATTAAAAAGCAGAGGCCCCTGGAAGCCCATGGCTAAACAGAGAAAGAGCATCGTGCAGGGGAGCTGCTAGGCCAGGACGCTGAGTGTGCCCCAGCCTCCGTCCCACAGAGCAGTATTATGAAGGCTCTGACCTCACCGACCGCACAACAATGGGATCTGGGAACATGGAGGCTCGGGGGTGGGGGCCCAGGTGTAGGAAGCAGGCCGGGGCGTGTCTGCACAGGGACCACCCTCCCCAGGCCCTCTTGAGCACACTGTCTTTCTGGCCACCACGTGGTGGCTGTTTGCTCCACTGCATTCCCTGCCATCATGTTCTGCCTCCGCACAGGTGCCAGAGCAGTAGGCCCGAGGACCCAGGCTGAAGCTCTGAAAGCGTGAGCCAAAGTCAACCTTTCCTTCTGTCACTCGGTTTTCTCAGACGTTTTGTCACAGCAACAGAAAAGGAAATCTAACACAAGAGGCATGAAGACATTTTATTAAACTAATGTAAGATGTGAATGCAAAACAAAAAAAAACACCTCTTTTGTACAGTGGACCCTTGAGTTATGTACAGAAAATTTGGATTATGATCGGAATTTTAGTTTTAACTTATAAATGAAGTCTTGAGTTACGACCATCTCGAGTTACGACCAGGCCTCGGGAATGCACTGAGTTTGGGACTCAAGGGCCCACTGTTCCTCATGTGCTAGGTGCAGCGCGGTGAGGCCCAGCAGAGGCAGCCGACTGAGGCAGGCGGTGCTGCGAGCTGCGAAGCTCACGACAGTGCAGTTAAAGCCCTCAGTGTACATGTATTTTCGCCATAATTGTACTGGTCTTTCTCACCTCGATTTGATTTCCACAACTGCAGCTATTTCTTGTTTGGAAGCCTGCAGCTGACATAAAAGCTTAACAATGTAGTTACAGTGTTCTGGGTCAAGCATCATCCCAGCTTCAACAAGCTGCAGAAGAGAAAAAAGTGTCACCAGAGAGCTGCGGGAGAGCCGAGGTGCAGACACTGATGTGAACAGATACGTGTCTGTGGGGGACTCACAAAGCTCCAAGCATGTTCTGCTCCATGTCCGACAACCCCAGGGAGACCTTAAGAATTTCAAGTAAAGTGAGTGATTTTTGGTGCAAAAACTGCATCTTTTCCCATTACAGTGAGCCCGTCCACCTTCCCGCCTGTCTCTCGAGGGTGCTCAGGCCACCTTTCTCTCGGCAGCCGGGCTGCACACCTCTGCGCCGCGCCTGGGGCGGTGGCCGTGGCTGGGGCACTGGCGATGACCCGGGTGGACTTCCTGCCACATCCAGCGAGTACAGTGTTTTAGGTAAGAAAATCAACTCCACCGTTTTCCTTTGCTCACATCTGCCTCGTTTCCTATCTGCTTCGTGGACCTCGGGTCCACTGCGCAGGGCTCTCGGAGTCTGAGCGGAGGTGGACGAGGGTGGACAGACCCTGAGGGGCACCATTCCACCCGGGAGGGGGCACAGGCGCAGCCCGGCCTCAGCTCTGCTTCCCTGGGCACAAGGTAACAACGGGCAAGATGGGAGACTTGGGACAGACTCAGTTGAGAGCTGTAGGAAGTCCTGGGAGCAACGTCTTTGCTAAGAATCTGTGGTTCCATTCTGGTTTCCAGAAATTCTGCCCTATTTAGAAATTAAGTATCGGACTGTTTTTGGATGTTGAGGTGAACTGTGCCTCATTTCTTCAGTCTGGATTTGAAAAGAGTACCAGGAAAGAACAATTTGGGGTAGGGCAGCAAAACAGTAACAGTAACAGGGGAGACTAAGAAGCGACCTACTCGTCCCTGCATGCGGGAAGCTGTGGATCTGATGTCACGTGCTGGGGGAGGGCGCGGGCTGGGCCCGGGCCTCCAGCGAGGCCTGTCCCCTTCTCTGTGCTGGGGCAGAACGGCTCTGCGCTGCCAGGCTGCCTGGCCTGCGTCGGAAGTCGTGGTCCTCCAGCCTCAACTGTCCGGAGTGCTGGGCTGCCCGGGTGCCCACTGCACCCCGAGGACGGCTGGACTTCCAGCCGAAGTGTAACTTGAGGCGGAATTCCTTTTGGTGGAGACTAGCCAATAGTTGTTGAGATATTTCCCCTGTGATTGGACTCAATAAAATTACCTCAAATTTTAAGTGTGTCCTAGAAGCTCTGAGCCAAATGATTACACAATTTAAACTGAAAGTAGTTATTGTGAAAATAACTGTTTTAAGTTTGTCCAACACATAAGGCTCTAATCCTTAAACACTTGTATTTTACATCAGCTCCTTCAGACTAAAGTTTATTATGGAAAATATAGGGTCAATTTCATTATATAAAAGAAAAACTCCTAAGCCTACTGATCTACTAAAACCAAACTCAAACAAAATAGTTTCTCTCCTAAATCCACTGCCTTCCTTCTACCTTAACAGTTTTCCCAACTTTGTGACATGGGGACGAAGTCCCACGATTCTTCACTGTTCTGTGCCCGCGTTCATGACCATACGGGGGCCGGGGACTCCTCCAGCCGGACGGAGCCAGCGAGAAGCAAGCCCGCCATGGCGAGGACTGACGTGCTCTCAGATGTGCCTTTGGATGCTGCTCCTGAACCGAGACAGACACGAAAGGCTTCTTGACCAGCGAGCAGTGTGAGGTGAGCTCTCCCTCCTCAGAGGCACTTCCGTGGCTCAGACGGGGCGTGGCGCACGGCTGGAGGGGGGACGGGGAGCAGCATCTTCCTCCGTGGAAACACCGCACCCTTGTCCTCACTGAAGCCCCCGTTCAGGGCAGTGAGCACTGGCACTAAACAACTGTCAGGAATGCCAGTTCACATTAAGCAAAAATGACAATTGCTGACTTTGTGAGATATTCTTCATTAAAGGTAATTTTCTTTGGACAGTAATTGAAAAACTCTTTGCAAAAAGCCAAGTCATTCGGTGTCAGGCAGTTTATGAGACCCTTGTGAGTCTGTCTACAGCTTTCACAGTGCTGAAGACCAAGTCCAGGGCTCTGAGCTGCCAAGGCACGTGCTGTGCTCTGCACCGAACCACACTTCCAGCCCTCTCCTGAGGTTTCAACAACTTCCACAGGCGCTTCAGATACTTCCAGACAAGGCTTTCTGCGGAGTGGCTTTCTGACAGTGTGGAACTAGATATACTCACTTAAATACCCACTCCTCTGCCAGAGAGATTAGTGTGAAAGAAAACTGGGGCTTCCTACTGTCAGGCACGTTCTGAAGTGGATGACTGTGTCATATCAAATACTAGGAAGCATTCAACAAAAGTTAAAATATCTGTAGGAGATCCATAAAAATTCTTATCTTTTTGTTTAGTGCCAAATATAAAACAAATTCTCAGCATGTTTCTACTTTGTTTTAGTCACACTTTTCTATTTATATATTAATTTGCTTATTTTTGTTATAAATGACCTCATATCTTTTTTTTTTTTGAGACAGGGTTTCGCTTTGTAGTTCAGGCTGGCCCTGAGCTCACTATGGTGCCCAGGCAAGCCGCCGTGAACTCAGCAATCCTCCTGTCTCTGCCTCCCGAGTACTGGGATGACAGGTGTGAGCCACCACGCCCGGCATTGTGGTATGTGGTGTTGATTGTTGGTGGGCGTGAGTCTCCACACCCAGCATTATATGTGGTTACCAGGGATTGAACTCAGGACCCTGGGCTTGCGAGGCAGGCGCTGGAACCACTGAGCTAACCTTCTGGCCCGACCTCATATCTTTTAAAGAATATTCTTTCTACTCAAGGAGATGATATTTTACAGATGAAAAAGCAGTCCCTTGGGATGCCTGGAACCACGCACTGGTTGGGAAGACTTGTCAACCACTAGGTCAATTACCAGCTATGTAAGGAGGAAAAGAACATTTCTGAAAATAGTATTCTCCAATATCCAGGATCCAAATAAAAGGCAGATTAGGGGTGAAGGTGGAAATAATTACTCACTTGGTTATTAAAATTAGAAAATGAAAGAGATAAATCATACCTTACAAAGGATTTCAATTAAAGCAGGTACAGCATTCCTTACTTTCATAGTTGCCACGTGCTCAAATATTTTTAGTAATATTTCTAGAGCAGGCTGAATAAAACAAAAAAGTTACACTCATTTTCATATCTCCTTTCAGTTACACTTTAAGTTTTTCAAATTCATTTATGCGAAAAAACAAGTTTTCTCTAGAAGTATTTAACAAATACAGAAATTTAATTGCCAACTTCAAATCAATGTAACAAAGAAATTAGTTTGAAATAGTTTTTAAAAGTAACATAGCCTTGGGGCCAGAGACTTAGCTCAGTGGGGGTTCTAGCGGCTGCCTCACAAGCACAAAGTCCTAAGCTCGATCCTGGCAACCGCATACAACAATGCAGGGCTTGGTGACTCACACCCACCAGCAATCAGTACCACACACCACAGTGCCGGGCGTGGTGGCTCACGCCTGTCATCCCAGCACTTGGGAGGCAGAGACAGGAGGATTGCTGAATTCGAGGCTTGCCTGGGCTACACAGTGAGCTCAGGACCAGCCTGAACTACAAAGTGAGACCCTGTCTCAAAAAAAAAAAGTAACATAGCCTTGGGTTACTTACCAGTATTTTATTAATTATGCCAAGGTTCACTATCTGAAATACTTCTTTCAACAAACATAATTTGAGTAAAGAAAGCAGGAGCTCATTGAATACTTGCAAATCAAAATGGATCCCGGGAGGAAACTTCCTGTAGTACTCCATAAATATGTGTGCTGAAGGTGAAAAAATAGTTATTTGCTGCTTGGAAGGTATACACTTTTTCTAAGAAAGATTTTCAGCATTTAAAAATAGTCATAAATTCCTTTTTTTGAAAGGCAGATTGCCTCTACCAGAAATACTTGATGAAAATTAAAGCAAAAGTCAGAACAGAAGTAACATTTGAAGCCAACCAAGTATGTTTAGCATTCAGAGTTGGTGCTTGCTGACTCAGACGCCATCTACAAAATGTGAGTCTGAGCCGCACATGCGCCCGGCCACCCTCCGGGCTGCGGGGCAGCCCAAGTCTGGGACATGGCCTGGTATGTATGAGAAGCTGGGAAAACTGGTGATAGGTGCAGACTATTTTAACATATACCTGTTTTGCTGTCTCAACTCTATGAATGCACTGACTCTGGGACATTTTTTATTCCCACTTATGATTATGGATGTTCTACTAAAATATATTAATTTAAAAAAATATATGTTTGTTTGTTTATTTATTTATTGAGGTGGGGTCTTGCTTTGTAGTTCAGGCTGGTCCTGAACTCACTATGTAGTCCAGGCTAGCCTCAAACTCATGGCAGTCCTCCTGCCTCTGCTCCCCTAGTGCTGAGACTATGGGTGTGAGTCACCAGGCCTGGCATTGTGGTGTGTGGTGCCTGGGATTGAACTCGGAACCTTGAGCTTGCCAGGCAGACATGGGAACCACTGAGCTAAATCTCCAGCCCCAATACTGATTAATTTTCGAGAAAGTAATTTAGAATATTTTTTCTGTCCAATTCCTTAATTTATTTTCTATCTAGCTTTTAGACTGCAACTGTTTTGCATTATCTCACTACATTTAACTAGGAACTAGGTGTTGTGGCCCAGCTGCATAATAGCAGCACTCTGGAGCCTGAGGCAAGGAGATACTTGATTGAGTTCAAAACCAGCCTGGATGCCCATGACCCTGTCTCACAAAAAAACACAAAACACGACCTAACTTTTATGTAGGTCACCTTACTGATCATTTTCTCCCCCCCTTTCAAAACTTTCCAGATCGAAATCTGTACAGCTTGGCCGAAACTGCCTTAGGAAAAAGTTACTTTTGGTTTTTTACTCTTTTTCTTGAACAGAGTCTCATTATGTAGTTCAAATTGACCTTGAACTCTGCTTCAACCTCCTGAGTGCTGGGATTACAGGTGCGTGCCACCACACCTGGCTGTCTGTGGTTTTATTTTTGTGTTAATTATTACTACCAGAAATACTTATTTCTAGCTGAATTACTTGCAAAATTATTTATTACTTGTTGATGTTGCTTCCAAAAGTCAGGAATAATAAGTTCAGTAGCATAATTGAAAAATTAATGTTAAAATTACAGTACTTTTTAGTAACTTTAACAATATGGTATAATATACAACACTGCTAGAAAGCTGCTGTGTGTACTACATCTGTGGGCACATGGAGATAAATCTTCTTCCCTTGGGAAGGCACATTGCAGATGAAATTTGTCTACTATTATAATTCAGAACTAGAGATATTTTTAAAAAGACTAGTTAAAAATAACCTATATTTAGGGCCGAAGATTTAGCTCAGTTGTTCCAGCGCCTGCCTACCAAGCGCAAGGTCCCTGGTTCGATCCCCAGTAACAACATACAATAACGGGTGTGGTGACTCACGCCCACCAGCGATTAGTACCATACACCACAATGCCAGGTGTGGTGGTTCATGTCTGTAATCCCAGCATTTGGAGGCAAAGGCAGGAGGATTGCTGAGTTTGAGGCTTGCCTGGGCTACATAGCTCAGGGCCAGCTTGAACTACAAAGCGAGACCCTGTCTGAAAAAAAAAATCTATATTTATGTGTAATTGTCTACTCATTTCTGTGTGACTTGCTTTTTGTCATTATTTTAAAAATTTTAATGTAACTTAAAAAATGATTCTCCCTGTGATACTGTTGGTGGCAAAGGTTTAAGCATTTACTAGCTTTTGATATAAACTGCTACCTTGCTTTTAAAAAGATTGTTCAGAAAGCTGCTTCACCAGTGATCTCACACAGTCAGGTGCCCACCCCACTCCTCTGGTCAGGACAGCAGGTTTGCTGACGGGGTGCTGCCAACCTCTCCAGATCTGTTTCCTGTTCTCACAAGCAGATCAATGCTCAGGCCATTGTAAAAAGCTGACTGAACTTTTTATTCTTATAAATTCAAATATTTCTGTACATTATCTATAATAAATCTAAGATGTTCTAATTAGCTTTTTAAGTTTGTATGATCAAGTTTATAGTTCATAGGCCACAGACAGAAAGTAGACCAGAGGTTATCAGGGGCAATGGGAAGATATTGCTTAACAGTTATAGTTTCTGTTTGGAGTGATGAAAACGTTCTGAAGGTGGATAGTGGTGATGGTTACACAACCCTGTGAATGTACTTAATGCCAGTGAAAAATTGCTTAAATTTTATGTACACACACACACACACAGAGCAGGGACCCCAAACATGAAAACAGTCCAAATTTAAAGAGGTTAAAGAGACAGGACAACCAAATGAACACGATGCTGACCTGAATCCTCAACCTGGAGGAGAGGAAAGTCTATAAATTAACACACAGAATCTGAATACAGCAAGACTAGACCAAATCACGGAGCCCGTGTGAGACTTACTGCTATTAACCGCCTGCCTACAGTGGCATGAAAGGGTGTCCCGTTTTCAGGAAGTACGCACTGAAGTCCTAGGGGTGAAGGACCATGATGAAGGCAACTTACCCTAGTGCTAAGTGCATTAAATCACACACACACACACACGCTCGCACGCACGCATATGTACGTATGTGGAGGGCACAAAGTGAGTACATATAATGACTAAAGTTATGAATATTCTTTTTTTTTGTACTGGGAATCAAACTCAGGACATTGTCCTTTGCCAGGCAGGCACTGTGCAGCTAAGCTACAGCTTCAGACCTTTTCTTACTATTTTTATGCTTGCAACTTTCTGGATATTGGAAATTGAAAATAAAAATTAAAATCCAGCTGGGCGTGGTGGCTCACGCCTGTAATCCTAGCACTGGGGAGGCAGAGACAGGCGGATTGTCGAGTTCGAGGCTTGCCTGGGCTACATAGTGAGCTCAGGGCCAGCCTGAACTACAAAGCGAGACCCTGTCTCAAAAAAAAAAAATTAAAATCCTACTCAGCTATCTTCCTTTATGCACCAGTGTGGTCCCTGAGGCTTCTGAAGAGCCAAGAATTTCAATCCAGACCTTATGTGAATGGTATTCTGAGTTTATCTTTCTACCCAACCATCCTATTGCCTTAGCCCTTTATTAAATGATTCCTTTCTCAAATCCTATGGTCTCATGAACACCAAACCCTTACAATACTGGGTGTATTCTCAACTACTGTTCTATTCAACGGCACAGGCTGGCCAGAGATTTCAATGGGCAAGCTGGGTGAGGTTTCCCGCAGGTGAACACGAAGCTGCTGTACTAGTAACCGCCACCATCCTATGTGGTTTTAGTGGGTGTATCAGTGACAGATGAGAAAAGCTTGGTCACTGTCCTCCTGGGGCTCACAATCCACATGGGGAGAAGGAAACAGAGTGGAAGGGGCTGTGGAATCAGACAAGGACCTGATAAGAGAAATCAATCCTCCCTCTTTCCCTCTTTCTTTCTTTCTTTCTTTCTTTCTTTCTTTCTTTCTTTCTTTCTTTCTTTCTTTCTTTCT
>PVIC010002646.1:0-36518 GCA_004025085.1 Thryonomys swinderianus | reverse complement strand
CTGAGCTCACTATGTAGCCCAGGTAAGACTCCAACTCAACCAATCCTATTTCTTAGTATATGTGCTGCTGAAGTGAGAGCGCAAACCAATCCTATCTCTTACGACTAGGTTCTGAAAGCTAAGTACATCTTTTCCATGGAGACAGAGGCTGGGAGGAGGCATCCCGGCTGATGGGGCAGGGACAGAGGCAGCATGGAGTTAGGACACAGCCAGGCCTGGTGCCAGAACACACAGAACTCACTGAGGACAGTGTGCTGGCCAAAAGGAGGACGAAGAAGGGAAGACCTGGGTTCTAAATGACCCCTTTAGGTAAAATTTAAAGGCTAACAGTTCCTTTTTCTCCTAATCTGTAAATAAAATTTCTAAGTCATGAAAATATTAGTATATGAAGAAGTTGTAGTGGGTAGTTTTTGTTTTTATTAACAAAGCTATTATATTCATTTTTAAGCCTTTCTAAGGCCAACTGAACCATTAGGGCATTCATAGTTTTCAGACCTAGTATTAAATTTATTTTCAAATTATGAAAGAAGACAGATTTTGTGAAACATTAATAATTCTGCAGTAATCTTTCAGTTGTTTCATACCTGCACGTTGTAGCAAACACACTTCACTGATACTTATGTATTTCTTAAATACATCCATGCAAACCTACAAAAGTCATAAAAAATGTAAAATTACCTTTTTAATGCCCTAAGACCTACAGAATTTACATTTTACCCTTTGGCTTATTTCAAAAATTTAAAATGAGCTTAAAGCTCACAGGTTTTATATGCATACTGAATTAATTACAGGAACTTTATTTGAATTATTTAAAAAATAATCACTTGCTGCTGGGTGTGGTGGCTCATGCCTGTCACCCCAGCACTCGGGAGGCAGAGGCAGGAGGATTGCTGAGTTCGAGGCTTGCCTGGGCTACATAGTGAGCTCAGAGCCAGCCCGAACTACAAAGCGAGACCCTGTCTCAAAAAAAAAAAAAAATCACTTGCTGGTGCCAGGATAAACATACTGACTATCAGAACAGAGCCCAGGAGACAGACACCCACTCATGCTGCCAGCTGCTCCACAACACTGTGACACAGCTGTGGAGTGAGGGACAATGGCCTTTTTAATGAACTGTGCTGGGTCCCCTGGAGGTCCACATGGGAAAAAAGTGGTCTTGACCCTCTTCTCATTGACAACATCAATTCTAGCTGGATTAAAGTTCTAAACACAAAAGGCAAAACAGTAAACTTAAAGGAATAACACAGGACTACATTATCATGATCTTGGCAAAGGCATGTTCAACAAGATGCAAAAAGTTAACACTATGAAAAGTAAATAACAGACAAATTGGACTATATAAAATTGCTTCCTGAAAGAGATCTTTAAACGGATAAAAAGGCAACTTATAAAGTAGTAAAAAATATGTGGTTTATGCATATTCAACAAAAACTTTATCTAGAGTTCCTGCACGCTGGTATGAAAGATAGCCCCATGAGACACAGGGAAACATTTGGACACGTATCCGAAAAAAAGAACATATCTAAATGTCCAATGTATATTTTTGAAAGATGCTCAATTCCATCAACCAACAGGGCTAATATCACAACTTGCCCACAGAAAACTAAAATGAAAAGGGCAGCACTGCTGTAATACCCGAATCTAGAAGTCATCCAAATGCCTATCAACAATAATATTTATTCACAAAGTGAATCTTGATATACTCAGTGGAATCCTAGCTATTGTACAGGAATGAAAAAGAAAGATGGACAAACAAATAAAAAACCCCCAAACCTATCTCAAAAATACCAAGCAAACTTGGCAAGCCACGCTGGTGGCACACACTTCAGCCTGGGTACTGTACTGAGGCGGCTGAGGTAGGAGGATGCCTCTACCCAGGAGTCTGAGGCCAAGTCTGGGCAACATAGCAAGAACCTGTTTCTAAAAAGGAAACTAAAAATAGAAAGGAAGCTGTACACAAAAGAATTGATATTAATTCCATTTACATAAATGACAGAAATAGGCACAGCTCACCCAGACCATCACAGAAACTGGAAATCTAAATTCAAATGCACGATTGAGACTCAAGAGCTGCAGCTACACCAGCTCCTCCATTTACCTTCTCATCCTCCTGCTCAGGCACGTGTGCAAACTTGCACAGTGAGCGCTCACAGCCCCAGAACGTGTTAAAATGAAACTTGCAGTATCTGTGGGGGATCATCAGCCCCAGTGGCTTCTGGAACATCTAGAAAATTAGTAAAAGGTACCTTTTTGTGTTAACTGAAAACACAATTTAGTGAGACTTTTCTATGTCTTAATCTCCATTCAAAATCTGTATGTCTGAACTGCTTAAAAAATGATGAAAGGGAGGGCCGGAGATTAGCTCAGTGGTTCTGGCACTTGCCTCGCAAGCGCAAGGTCCTGAGTTCGATCCCCAGGAACCACATACAATGCTGGACATGGAGACTCACGCCCACCAGCAATCAATACCGCATACCACAGTGCCGGGCGTGGTGGCTCACGCCTGTCATCCCAGCACTCGGGAGGCAGAGACAGGAGGATTGCTGAGTTCGCGGCGGCTTGCCTGGGCTACACAGTGAGCTCAGAGCCAGCCTGAACTACAAAGCAAGACCCTGTCTCAAAAAAAAAAAAAAAATGATGAAAGGGAATAGAAACCAGAAGGGGTCAAACATCTAGTTATAATTTAGAAAAAATATTTTTCTTAAGGAGAAGACTTACCCCTATATTGTTTTCCCTTTTAAATATTTCACAAGTTTCAGGATTCTGCAGCTTTAGGACAGAAGGTTTCCCAGGAAATATGATATCTGGAAATCATTAGAATGGCATTTTATATTGCATATTATCCTCACTCCTTTCAGAAAGAGTGGTCACTACTAGCTGCTTTGAAGTTTCACTCGGGAACATTCATGTTCTCTTTACAGATTGAACTACCATGTGTGTTACTGTAAAATATTACATCTTGGATACTATTATGTGTTTCTTGATCAGAATTTAAAATTTTCACTGTAAACTACAGAGAACTTTCTGAAAAACCTTACATGGTAGCACTGAGCACTGCATTCAAATGGTTATGTCTGTACCAGATGAACACTGCGCGCAGTGCGCCTTGCTACACCCGGGAGCGACGGGCTGCACGGGCTCCCCTGACAGTATTGATGCCTGGACCAGCAAAACGACTGTCGAGGGCCTGAGTATTAAGGTCAAATGAGGTTGTAAGTAGAGCGTCCTTGTAAGAACAGATGCCCAAGAGTTCTCTGCACGTACACGGGTCCCAGAAAGAACATGTGAGCTCAGCAAGAGCGGGGCCTTCGGCAGGCCGGGGACAGAGCCCTCAGCAAAACACCCCTGCCGGAGCCTCGTTCTTGGGCTTCTCACCATCACAACCGTGTGGAACTAATTTCTGTAGGTCGAGTTATCTGGTCCGTGGTACCTGTTACGGCAGCCCAAGCTGGCTAACACACCAGTTGTTACATTCCTTTAGGGTGGTTTTTCTGAGAACTGGAGCATTTTAAGACATTCTTAATATAGATAGGTAGATAAAGCATTTTTTACTTTAAAATTGTTTTGTTACTTCAGTAGCTTTCGGATATAACGTGGAACTATCTGAAGTTTTGCCACACAGTTTTCCAGTAATTTGCACTGTGAAACCTGTAAGGCTTTTTGAGATAAAACACACGACTATTGTGAACTTGCTGCTATGGTGTGTAACACCAGGTAGCATAAGGTCAGTACCCGGAAGGTATAGAAGAGTCAGGTGTATGTACCACAAAGTGACTATTTAGTCTCTAGATTCACTCTTAATAGAACTTACTTTGTTTACAGCATTATGAATTATTAAAGAAAACAACATAAATCTTAAAATATATATGCAAATATATTCAATTAAAACATATAATTTTAGGTATTTGCTAGAATTTACCTGTATCACTATCACATAAATAAGATACTCCAGAAATCGCCCCATCAGAAACATTAAAGGTAAATAATGTTGACATATTCCATACTTGTTTCTATTTTTCTCTTTAGACTACTTTTAGATGGAAACATCTCCTACATAGTTTCTGTATTACCAAAAGTTGATAGGATTGTATTAAGAGAACAATGTTACCATTCATCCAGGGCTTTGGTAGTGTATCTTCTTGATGCCCACTTAGGTTCAAAGTGGGCACTGCTAAGCACAGAGGTCTAGGGCTCAGTGATGCTAACTGGCATCCAACAACCACGCTCTCTCCATTTCTAAAATCTTGGCTGTGTAAGCAGAAAAAACAAAGTCAGAATTTAAGTTTGCTTTTAACACAGTAATGAGAATCAAGTAAAAATGCAATCTAGTGCTACATAACTTTATATACTGCAAGATGCTTCAATATTTTCAAGAGTGTTCCTGCTTGCTGAATGGTTGGGAGTAGGGACAGGAATGGGATGGTAGGGTATGAATAAAACCAAAGCAAAAATTAAGACGGGCTCATTTATGCTGCCCAGGCTGGCCTTGAACTCCTGGGATCAAGGCCATCCAAGCCTCCCAAGTAGCTGGACTCCTTGCACATTTCTGATCACATCAGACAAAAGGTTTGAAGAGGTATGAGGCTGGCCTAACTCAGAAAAGGCCATCCATGTACTGACAGTGAAGTGAAATAAATGATTTATATTACTCTTCCTTTACCAGTGGTTTAACTTTCCAGTTTCAGTTTCCACAGTCAATCACGGTCTGAAATATTAAATGAGGAATCTCAGAAATAATTTTTTTTTGAGACAGGGTCTCACTTTGTAGTTCAGGCTGGCCCTCAGCTCACTATGTAGCCCAGGAAAACCTCAAACTCAGCAATCCTCCTGTCTCCGCCTCCTGAATGTTGGGATTACAGGTGTGAACCACCACAGCTGGCACTGAGGGGTGTGGTCTTGATTGCTGGAGGGTGTGAGTCACCACGCACAGCATTGTATGTGGTTACCGGGATCAAACTCAGGACCTTGCACTTGCAAGGCAGGTGCCGGAACAACTGAGCTAAATCTCTGGCCCGTGTGGTGGTTTTTTATACACCAGTAAATGTATTCTCAATTCTTGGTCCTAATCACTACATCCAAGTAAAATACTTGGAAAATTCAACATTGATTGATTTTAGCCACTATTACCTTCATAGAAGTCATACATGTATTGTTTTTCCTTTTATGACTATGGTTTATCTTTCCTCAAAAAATATACTGGTGGCTCAAAACACTTACAGACAGTTGTGAAGTGGCTTACAATACCCTTTATCCCTGGGGACATCTGACATATTAATTAAACCCATGTATGGTGTATGGTAAGAGTAGCTCAAGCATACACAACAGAGACTGGAAAACAAACCCCCAAAATACAAATTAGTCGAGTGACTATTGCGAAATTATGTAATTGGAAGTTACGTTACAGACCTTTTGCAAGCTTCATCAATATTTTCTTTGTCTTCTTGAACAGTTCTCTTATTTGGAACTCTACACTGTGAAGAGATTACATGTAGAGACATAAAAGTGAGTATCTGTGATCTTTAGAATGTAGATGTTGTTAATCAATTAGATTATGGTCAACTGTGAAAATAATTCTACATTATAGAACTAAAAATATTGAACACTGACTTACGAAATTTCCACTGCTTAAGAGAAAATGAATGTAAATTAGTACATTTTCCAGCTTTTGTTATCTTTTGACTGTATGAACTACTATTCTGGTTATTACCGGCAGTTAAAATTGTGTTCAAGAAAAAAGCTTTGTTTTTATTTTTAGGCAGTATTTATAAACTTCTAAGGCATTTTAAACACAGCTATTTTTGAAACATTTTGCAAGTAGCTTTTGGGCACTCATGTATTTATAAGAAAGTTATGGTAAGGAGTGTGGCTTAGTGGCAGAGCACATGGTTAGTGTGTGGGAGGTTCTGGGTTCAGTCCCTCATGTGCGTACATGTGTGCACACTCCCAAAAAGAAAGGAGTTACATATAGTCAAATGTTACATTTCTGAAAACAAGTCTCGAGAAAGTAAAGCTCCAAATCACCTGTCACCCCAGCAGTCAGAGATAATCACTTAATGTGTTATCTCTTGCCAGTCACTTAAAAAGTCCATAGCAGGGCTGGGGATGTAGCTCAGAGGTGCAACATTTACTTAGTATGGAGGAGACCTGGGTTCAACCCCCAACATCAAAAAAGAAAGTAAATATCCATATTTTCAATAATGGTATCACAGTGTATACTACTAGAGTACTTAGAAAACTATAAAAATCAGCTGACAGGGCCAGCCTGAACTACAAAGCGAGACCCTGTCTCAAAAAAAAAAAAAAATCAGCTGAGAAACATGAATTAATGAATGTAGAGGACCTAAGCTGTAGCCCAGTGATAGAGTGTGTTTAGTATGCAAGGGCCCCTGAACTCCATCCCTAGGAACCTCCTCCACACAAACTGGCACCAAATGCTAATAATACAGCTAAAACATAGCCACCCCCTTTTGTTTTTGCCAGCTCTTGCCACTTGCCTGTACCCTGACAGTTTACCTCATCCAGGTGTCTCATTCTGAAGCCCCTCACAAGGAAATAATTTTTTCTTTTCTCTGTACCACAGTTCAATCTCAGGACCTTGTGCTTGTGAGGTGGGCATGGTGCCACTGAGCTAAATCCCTAAGCCCCAGTGTTCTCTTCATTTCTGAAGAAGAAGGAAAATTAAAAAAAACAAAGAACCCCCAAAAAACCCAATAACCAAAACCTCAGTTTTATGTGTTCGATAAGACACTAAGGCCATAACTAATGCTGTCATCATCTCCTTCATCTTCCCCTCCCTGTGCCAACTGTTCTCTGCCCTGAAAACTCTGCTGCTAAAGACAACGGTTTTCATTCCTCTTCATGGGGGCACAGACGCCCAGCTGGGTTAGATTATATGGGCTGCCGCTGCTTGAGTCACTGCCTTTGCTCTGCTTCTGAAGCTTCTGTATAAAAGCAATAGTGTAACTCGTGGCTGAAGATCAGATGCTGGGCCTGCTGGTGCAGGGAAGTTTTTGGCTCCTTCAGCTCCCTGAGTGCCTGTGTTTCCTGTGTCTCTGGAACACCTAAAACTGCTGCAACAGCAAGACAATGTTCTTGGATAAAGTCAAAGATGTTACTTCTGTCCAAGGTGATTTATACACTTCGGGCACTATTTTACCATGTGATTTTTCAAGCACCACTAGAGTATATGAAAGAGAACAAAATATTTTGAATTTATGCATTTTAATATCTTTTAAAACATTTTTGTCTTTTAACAAATTGACAATTTATTACCGGTGCATAAGTGAGCAATCAACAAAATAGAAGCAAGCAGCTACCATAGCACCATATAGCTCAGTGATTATTGCCCACTTATCCCAGAGATACTAAAACTCAGGTATGAAAAAACCCACACAGGGATGTGCACGGAGAACAGTTTGATTTGATTTGTAATTGCCCCAAAGAGGAAACTAGCCAGTTGTCCTTCAAGGAATGCACAGCTCCAACTGTGACACACCCAAGCCCTGGAGCAGCGCTGAGCAGTACAGTGAACTAGATGAGTGGCTGCTGCGGCCAAGGGGACGCTGCGGGACCAGGATGGAAGGAAGCAGATGTGAAACCGCAACCTGAGACAGCCTTCTGGCCCCTGAAGTGCTCTGCATCTGGACGATACTACTGGCAATATTTTGGTTGTTATGCTGTCTCACAGATTTGCAATATGACTACTCAAGCTCAGTGGGGTACATGTGATTTCTAGGCACTTCTTAGTGGCACGGGAATCTGTGGTTGTCTCAAAAAAAGTAGGATACTGCTAAAGCAGTAGTTATGGGTAAATTTATAGAACTAGATGCTGCAATTACCATACGTTGCCCATCAATGGCCTTACTGCACTTTAAGCAACTACAAAAAGAGCAAATTAAATTCAAAGCGAGCAAAAGAAAGGTGAAAACCAAACAGCAGAAATTAGGGAAGTAGGAAACAAAATAGCAAAAGAGAAAAGGAGTAAAACCAAAAGCTGTTAATCAGTACTTTTCTATTTTGTAATGCTTCAGACTAAGTGAGGGATGGCAAGGTATGGTCCACAGGCTACCTTTATAAATCAGTTTTATTCAACACAGTATCCCTGTAGCCAAGAGCAGAACAGGTCTTTAAAAATCAAGACTTGTCTTTTTTTATTTTAAAAATTTATGCATGTATGTATGCATTTATGTTGAGACAGTGTCTCGCTTTGTAGTTCAGGCCAACCCTGAGCTCACTATGTAGCCCAGGCAAGCCTGGAACTCAGCAATCCTCCTGCCTCTGCCTCCCGAGTGCTGGGATTATAGATGTGAGCCACTACGCCTGGCACTGTGGTGTATGATACTGATGGCTGGTGGGCATGAGCCACCATACCTGGTATAGTTATATGTGGTTACTGGGGATCAAACTGGACCTTGTACTTGTAAGGCCAGAACCACTAAGCTAAATCCCTGGGCCCCAAATTTGTCTTTTTCAGATAAGCAGCTTTTCCAAACTTCTCAAACTGAGATCTTACACCTCTACTCCTTCCTATTGTCAGCTCAAGCAAATGGAGAGAAAAAACAATGCCTGTCAGGAACTAGCAAACCACCTAAAGGAAACATGCAGAAGTGGCCCAGGAGGTCAGGGTCCAGAACGGATGGGGCAGAGGTTTGTGTACATGGATGAAAACAGCTTGGACATTTCCTTGTCCGTTCTCATTATATTCCCCTCTTTCCTTTGCAATAGAAGCCCGTGCACACTTGAACACAGGAAGGCATTTGAGACAAAGGCCTCTTTGTCTCCCTCAGAGCCAGATCTGAGCTAGCTTCTCTTTCTTTTCCACCAAAAGTGCCCTTGTGCTTCTTGGGGAGCAATGGGCAGTTGGGATCTTCACGGCCAGTCACACCTGTGTATCCCACGGATCAAAAGCCTCTTGTGGGCTATAAAGGCAGCGTTAAGGATTTGCAATCATACCTTATGGACTACAAAACCATCAAGATATTCACAGTCTGGTTGATCCCAGAAAATCTGCTGACACCTGTAGCAGAGCTGAGAGACTATGATGTAACCTCAGACAAGAGACCAAATCTAAGCCTCAAGTGGCCTCAGTTGTAAAAGGAGACCACAGTACACAGCTATGTGCAATGGATTAACTCAGCACGCCTGGATCATTCATACCCTCATATTCAGAAGCAAGGCTTCTGAGCTGCTCCTCCTTGGAATTTCTGCCTAGTATTTTTAGGGGTCTGGGTCATGTCACGGCCCTGTGCTAACAATGTGCCTTACTACAGGGACCTTAGGCTTTTGGGCTGGTCACACAGAGGGAGACTGATGATGAAGTCAGCCCCACCTTTGTGACCGACTGCAGCAGCAACGCTAACTCTGGGCTCCGGTGGTCAGCAAGACTCCATGTACGTGGCCTCACCGTTTCCGGGATGGGTGCTGGGAGGACTTCTGAAACCCGGCTGTCATTTAGACTCCACCTCATGTGTGTCTTCCCTTTGATTTTAATCTGTAGTATTCTACTAAATAAACTATGAGTAAAGCAGCTTTGTCAGTCTGTGAGTTCTGGCAGTTCACTGAAACCTGAGGGTGCTTTTGGGGGTTCCTAGCCATTAGTTTATTAAATTGTAGGGATGCAATGTTGTAGCCCATGCAAAGGTATTTAACAGTGGCTGGTGGGCATAAAATAATAAACCTAGTACACGTTCGTTATCACTGAACTATTAATCAAGCAGTCTGAGGTTTTTGTTCTTTTACATGATACCTGTAGTACTTAAAAGGCTATTTTCAAATGAGGTTTATATTCTTTAACTACTCAACAATTATTTGAGCATCACCAAGTGCTCTAAGATCTGGAAATTCAATAGTAAAAAGACTAGACAAAGTCCTTGTCTTCACAGAGTCTCATTTTAGCAAGAGAAGACAGGCGTTCCATGAATAGAAAAGGAGATTATAGAAGGAGCTGGTCTGTGGTAGGGAGAGGACTCGTGTGTGTGTGTGTGCGCGTGCGTGTGTGCGTGGGTGTGTGGTATCAGGGATCAAACTGAGGACCTTGTGCTTGTCAGGCAGGCATGCAGCCCACTGAGCTAAATACCCAGCCCGAGCATTCAGTTTTTAAACATGTTTCATTTAAAATGCCTACCTCAGTATCTAAGTAGAAAAAGCAAGGCAGCACCACACTTAGTACAAAGGTATGTAGTTCAGGGAAGAATTCTGGGCTACAGACAGGAAGAGTTTTAGCACATAGGTAGTACGTGACACAACGAAGTTGGACGAGATCCCCAGGGGGCAAACCTTGGTGGAAAAAAGGGCAGATCCACGGTTTGGGTTAAGAATCACTCCAAACATGCAGAGGGAGATCAGGACAAAACATGAAACTGGGAAGTAGCAGACAGAAAAGCAGAAACTGAACCAGGCAAGTATTTTTTTTTTCCTGGAAGCCAAATAAAAAATGTTTCAAAGAGCAGCCAGGTATGTCAAATACTGATGACAGATGTATCCATCATGTCCAGCAGCGAGGGTATTTGGAAGATTGAGGGCAGTTCTGGAGGAGATGAGGACGTGTGACGGTGACGACCTTTGCTAAGCTTTCCCATCAGGAGAACCAGAGGAGAGAGACTGGAGATAATGGGTTTGACGAGCCCCCGAGAAAATGGGTGGCAGCAGAAAAGGGAAATGGGCCATTGAAGAGTTTTTTTATTTCCCTGATGGCAGAAGCATGCTCATATGTTGGTGAGTACAAGTCACTAGTGACTCCTGCAGCAGTAATTTAAGACAGAGAGATGGAATCTAGCAAAGTGGGAGAACTGTGGTTGGCTAGCTCACCCATTCTACTAGGAGAGAGCCAGAGCTCTGGGGCAGCGGGGAGTCAAGTGTACTCATGCAATCTACAGTGTGCTTTTCAATGACTTCAAGGTTCTTGGAGAAGTAGGAAATGAAGTTTTTAGCTTCAAGGATGAATGAATAGGAACTTAAAGTGTAAGGGGAAATAAATGTAATAACAGTTGCTTAGAATCAATTAATTATGCAGAAGAGTCAATAAGCATACATATTATCTGACAGAAAATCTGAACAAAAGACAATACACATTTTTTCCCCATAACATATACCAGTGATGAGATTGCACTCCAATTTCTCTGCTTGTGTATCTATGGTGAGATAAGCAATCACATTCATGGTCCTTGGTGCTACAATAGTCAAACATTTCAGAGAAGACAGTAGCCTGTATTTAAGGAGGCAGGAAAATCGTACCATTTTATTTAGAAAAATTTAGGTAAGTTTTTTTACTAAATTCAGGATACTAAACACTACCTCCTATGTCCCAGACAAGTGAAAGCCTGTTCATTCTGTGCTTGTAAAAAGCATCAAGGGATACAACTGTGGGCAGTGACTATTTTAGTAAGCAGTTACACTTGTCACCTGATAGTACTGTGAAGAGGAATGCCTGCATTACTACTACATAAGACCAAGAAACAAAAAAATGCAAAAGATTTCATAGTACCTTTTCATCTGAGCCTGAACCTGTCATTTGTTCACTGAGGTTTCCAAGTTTTTCATTTTCAGAGGTCTCATTAGTAACTTCTAAGGAAATATTTGTACCTTTGGAATCATGTTGTACCTCATTTTCTGAAAAAAAAATATTCAACTATAGAAGCTTTAAATGAAATAACCAAGTCATTCAAAACTCTTCTAAAAAATGATGGAAGAGTTCAAGGCTCTTCCAGTCTAATGTGGTAAATTATATATATATATATATATATATATATATATATATATATATATATCCCCACTTGCTACCAAAATTATTTACCACATGGTATAAAAACAATAGAGAGCAAAACACTTCAGTTTCTTCCTTCTTCCTTCCTTTCTTTCTTCCGCTTCTTTCTCACTTTTTCTTTATTTCTCTCTTTGTGTCTTTCTATTTCTTTCTTTCTCTTTCTCTCTCTCTCTCTCTTTCTTTCTGAGACAGGGTCTTGCTTTGTAGTTCACGCTGGCCCTGAGCTCACTATGTAGCCCAGGCAAGTCTCAAACTCAGCAATCCTCCTGTCTCTGCCTCCCGAGTGCTGGGATTACAGGTGTGAGTCACCACGCCTGGCAATGTGGGGTCACTACACTCGGTATTATTGTATGTGGTTACTGGGGGTTGAACTAGGGACTTTGTGCTTGCCAGGCAGGAACTGGAACCACTGAGCTAAATCTCCGGCCCTTAAGAATCTTTCTTGGTCTACCTATTTAAAATTTTTTTTTCTTTTTTTTGAGGCAGGGTCTCGCTTTGTAATTCAGGCTGGCCCTGAGCTCACTATGTAGCCCAGGCAAGCCTTGAACTCAGCAATCCTCCTGCCTCTGCCTCCCAAGTGCTGGGATTACAGGCATGAGCCACCATGCCCAGCTAAAATTTTTTTAAAAACCTTCTGAGCCAAAGTAAGACTTTCACATTACATTGTAATTCTGTAAGGATTCAAGAGATGTAAACTTTTGATTGTTAAATAAAAATGCTCTTGCATTTTCAAGGTAGGCATGGTACTACTTGAGCTAAATCCCCAGCCCAAAATATTTTTTTTTTTTTTTTTTGAGACAGGGTCTCGCTTTGTAGTTCAGGCTGGCCCTCAACTCACTATGTAGCCCAGGCAAGCCTGGAACTCAGCAATCCTCCTGCCTCTGCCTCCCGAGTGCTGGGGTGACAGGCCTGAGCCACCACGCCCGGCACTTTGCAGAGTTTTTAATGCATCCTCAGACTCACAGGATAAGTGTGTGTGTGTGTGTTTTTTTTTTTTTTGAGACAGGGTTTTGCTTTGTCATTCAGGCTGGCCCTGAGCTCACTATGTAGCCCAGGCAAGCCTCAACTCAGCAATCCTCCTGCCTCTGCCTCCCAAGTGCTGGGATTACAGGTGTGAGCCACCACGCCCGGCACTTTGCAGAGTTTTTAATGCATCCTCAGACTCACAGGATAAGTGTGTTTTTCTTTTTGATACTGGGTTTTGTTTTGTCGTTCAGGCTGGCCCTGAGCTCACTGTGTAGCCCAGGCAAGCCTCAACTCAGCAATCCTCCTGCCTCTACCTCCCAAGTGCTGGGATTACAGGCATGAGCCACCACGTCCGGCACTGTGGTATGCGGTATTGATTGCTGGTGGGCGTGAGTCACCACGACCAGCATTGTTTGTGGTCACCGGGATTGAACTCAGGACCTTGCGCTTGCGAGGCAGGCACCGGAACCACTGAGCTAAATCTCCGGCCCAAAATAAAAATTCTTTTTTTTGCTTTTGAGACAGGGTCTCACTTTGTAGTTCAGGCTGGCCCTGAGCTCACTATGTAGCCCAGGCACGCCGCTGCGAACTCAGCAATCCTCCTGTCTGCCTTCTGAGTGCTGGGATTACAGGCGTGAGCCACCACATCCGGCACTGTGGTATGCGGTGTTGATTGTTGGTGGGCATGTCTCCACGCCCAGCATTATAAGTGGTTACCGGGGATCGAACTCAGGACCTTGAGCTTGCGAGGCAGGTGTCAGAACCACTGAGCTAACCCTCTGGCCCCAAAATAAAAATTCTTAATGACAGACTTAAAATGTGATAAAGCAGAAATATATTTCAATTTTAAAATAAAGCCTTCAAAATTGCTGAGGTCAATTACTTATCTTTTTTAGATAAACCAAAGTTATAGTTAATTAATCAACTGTAAAATATCTCAAAATCTAATCTGAGAAAAACACACTGTCAGACATGGTTGGTTAACAGCCTCTAAAATGAAAAGCTTCTTCAGTTCATAAATTTACTTTGATCAAAATGGAGATAAAAGATACTTCAATATTGCTTATTCTCAAAGCATCCAAGTTTACCTGCTGGCCCGGAAGTGCAGCCTTCTGACTTCATCAATGCAGGCTCCAGTTCAGTACACTCTCTGTTATAAAGCAAGCAGAGTTTAAATATTGTAATGAGTTCTAAGTAGAACTGGCCACTTTTCTAAGCAATATTTTTTTTTACCATCTTTAGGAGCAGGCTAATGTCAAGTTCTCCATCAAAGAGGAAGTATTAGGACTCTGAACCAGCATGTGTGCAGGCTCCCCAGATGGTTTTTAGTCACGTATGTCTCAACAGTCAGGAATGTTATCATACCAACACTATTACTCATAATGCATCTGACAAATCTTTTTAAATCCTAAATCTAATAGGCTCAGCAAATGAAAAACCACGTACACAGGAGCCACTCAAAATACAAATGGCCAACATCTTTCATTTAAAAAATGTAGACAAACATGTAAACTACATAGACTAAAATATGGTAATTACCTACAATCCTGATATGCTCATTTAATAAATGGATTAATAACAATTAATAGTCAAGTGCCCTTGGCTTATAATTACTTCCTAGCAAAGAAAGCAAAACTAAATATTTTATAGTCACTTTCTTGAAGTGTTTGGAAAAACAAGTATTGTACCCCAATATTACCACAAGTACACAGTTAACAGGACTAGATGATAATACAAACAGAACACACATGTGCATACCTCTTTCCCTAGCCCAGACCTCTCCACAGACTCCTGTCTAGATGCCTACTAGACTTTCTACTTCATTATCTCAAAGGCTTCTTCAATTCAAAATGTCTCAGTCTGACCTCTGCAATCCTGGCCCTTTGTATAAGAGAAAAATTATGTCTTCTGAGAAAACAGAAAGGTGCCAACCATACTTCTCTCTGCCTCATTCTCATCTGATTAATCTAAACTCTCAAATTCATTCCTCTTTCTGTTTGATGTCACCATGCCCTTTTCATTTAATTATTACAATAGCTCCCTGTCAATTAATTCCCCCATCATAACTACAATGACTTTTTTTTTTTTTTTGAGGCAAGGTCTCGCTTTGTAGTTCAGGCTGGCTCTGAGCTCACTAAGTAGCCCAGGCAAGCCTCAAACTCAGCAATCCTCCTGTCTCTGCCTCCCAAGTGCTGGGATTACAGGCATGAGCCACCACGCTGGGCACTGTGGTATGTGGTATTGATTGTTGGTGGGCATGAGTCTCCATGCCCAGCATTGTATGTGGTTTCTGGGGATCGAACTCAGGACCTTGAGCTTGCGAGGCAGGCGCCGGAACCACTGAGCTAACCCTCCGGCCCCACAATGACTATTTTTAGTTTAGTTTTTTTTTTTTTTGAGACAGGGTCTCACTTTGTAGTTCAGGCTGGCCCTGAGCTCACTATGTAGACCAGGCAAGCCTGGAACTCAGCAGTTCTCCTGCCTCTGCCTCCAGAGTGCTGGGATTACAGGAGTGAACCACCATGCCTGGCATTGCAATGTATGGTACTGTTAGCTGAAAGGCATGAGTCACCATATCTGGTATTGTTGTATGTGGTTACCAGGAATCAAACTCAGAACCTTGCACTTTTGAGGCAGATGCCTGAACCATTGAACTAAATTCCCAGCCATTTGGATTTTAATACAGACATCCCCTACCCTGGAGACTATCAGTGAGTAAGTATCTTATCTTGACTTTACCTTAAAAATTATTTCTTGGGCTGGAGATTTACCTCAGTGGTTGTGGTGTGTGCCTAGCAAGTGCAAGGTCCCTAGTTTGATTCCTGGTAACCACATACAACGATACCACGCATGGTGACTCACGCCCACCAGCTATCAGTACCATACACTGCAATGCCAGGCATGATGGTTCACTCCTGTAATCTCAGCATTCGGGAGGCAGAGGCAGGAGAATTGCTGAGTTCCAGGCTTGCCTGGTCTACATAGTGAGCTCAGGGCCAGCCTGAACTACAACATGAGACCTTGTCTCAAAAAAAAAAAAATTCTCACTGGACTAAATTTCTGCAACAAGTAAATCAGCTCAGGTGTGTCTACTCATTTTACCAATGAGAAGCTATCAGAGCTTCTGACAGTACTTTTTACCTTTATTTTTGTAAAATAAAAACTCTACCAAGCTACAACCGCTAAGGGTTTCAGAAAGGAGAGGAAGAAGTTTATGAATCCAGTAACTGATTGGTAAAGGGACAGAAGTGAAATTTGAAACCGTATTCTACGTATCCGTTAGTTCTGGAATCATTAACAACTTTCTGTACAGCTACTGATAGATTGTCTGGTTAGCATGCCTTTCTCTTTTAAAATTTAGGCTTGTACTGTGTGTGAGTAAGGGTAAAACTAGCATTTCCAGTGCAGGAAAAAAGAAAAAAAAATTACTGGGGAAATTTTCAGGTTTAAAAACTCAAACTTCAGAAGCAGATATGAAAGGTAATCTGAGCCAATGAAAATGTAACTGACAGTTCTGAAGTGAAAGGAAGGAAATTCAAATGTAGTAACGGAAAGATTATCTGAAGTAAAAACTTGGGGGTTGACTGGGCATGGCGCCTGTAATCCCAGTACTTGGGAGGCAGAGGCAGGAGGACTGCTGAATTCGAGGCTTGCCTGGGCTACATAGTGAGCTCAGGGCCAGCTTGAACTACAAAGTGAGACCCTGTCTCAGAAAAACACCCAAAAAACAAAAAACTTGGGGGTTGGAGATAGCTCAGTGGCTAAGCCCTGGGTTCATTCCCAGCACAGAATAAATATAAGAATGAAGAACAAAATTCCTGCATTTTAGTTTACAACACTGACCTCTAACCTTGGCTGTAGCTTGCTGTCAATGTCTAGTAGCCGCAGGGAGCCATCTGCTCTTGAATGCACAATTTGTTCTAACTTTCCTTTGCATTTCTCAAAGAAGCATGGTTATAAGGGTTTTAAAACAAACTTCAATTTCTATCTTGTATTGAGTCTTTTTGTTCATCCATGCTAACACCCTTCTATTCCTTCTTTACTAGAACCCTTATACTGTTGAGTAAAGTACTTTCTCTTTTTACAAGTAAGGTTAAATAATTTGCCTAAAAGTTGCATAACTATTTGGTGGTGATGAAGATTCAAAGACATAGGTCAGACCGTAAAGGTCTAGCTCTTAACCGCTAATTTCAGAGCAAGATAGGTCCACGCACAGATCCACATTCCACGGCCAGCAATGGCACACTGTCCAAGTGACAACTGGCCCCCTTAATTTGCCATCTTCAAAATGGGCAGATTATACTGCCCAACTGTAAAAGCTCTCAGTCCTCCATTTGGCATATCAAAAGCTTCCTTTTTAGATAGTTCAGTTCTTGCAGCACTGAGAATATCGAGTATGATGATCCAAAGGTAACTAGAAATTTACCAACACCACGTTCAAGTCCCATTTAGGCAATTTAGCAAGACTCTGTGTCTAAATGAAAAGACAAAAAGGGCAGGAGGTTAACTAAGTGTTAAGCCCCTGGGTTCAATCCCTAGTATCACATACACACAAAATTTTATCTAATAAGGAAGCCACCAAAATGGATTAAATACAAAACGCCAATATTAATAAGTAACCTGGTTAAAAGTTCTCTGTTCACTTATAATAAAGAACATATAAAAATATGTTATTTGAAAGAGGCACACTCTAGTTTCTAATAAAGAAACACGTTCTTTATTAGAAACAGGATTTGGTTCAGAGATGTGATTAAATGGCTTACTGTCATTTAATTTAAAAAAGCCACTTTTTTTTTTTTTTGAGACAGGGTCTCGCTTTGTAGTTCAGGCTGGCCCTGAGCTCACTATGTAGCCCACGCAAGCCTGGAACTCAGCAATCCTTCTGTCTCTGCCTCCCGAGTGCCGGGATGACAGGCATGAGCCACCACGCCCCACACTGTGGTATGTGGTATTGATGGCTGGTGGGCGTGAGCCACCACACCAAGCATTGTTGTAAGTGGTTACCGGGATTGAACTCAGGACCTTGAGCTTGTGAGGCAGGCACCAGAACCACTGAGCTAAATCACTGGCCCTATCATAACTTCTTATATATAATCCTTTGACTGTCAAATTTTAACATAATGACATTTCTCAGTATCAGCAGTGGTATACTACATATTTAATAAATGTGTTAAAAATGATGCTTTAATGATCACTACATAAGTGACAGTGGTTTTGAAACCCCCATAATAATTGTCCCAAAAGGCATACTTGAGCACGCATACCTTAAATCACTTGGTGCTTTTTCTGGAGGTCCCAGGTGTTTAGAGTCAGCTGACTGAAGCTCTGTAGTGACACTGGGAGCCTGGATTATTTTGGAGACCTCCGAAACAAGTGAGATCTCCCCTTCACTGGAGACTCCAAAGAGGTCAGGGTCATCTTGGATGACATCAATTAAAAGGACGTCATCTTCATATGCTTTAACAATATCTGGAAACTCCACTTTGATTTCTGAAATGCTTTTAGTTATTTCTGTACCACTTCCTTCAGAGAAAATTGGCTCAAACATTTGTTCTTTAGAGCAGAAGGGTCTTTTCTCTATACAGTCAGGATTATTAGACAAAGCATTATTTCCAATTGAGAGAGAAACATGTTCTTTATTAGAAACAGGATTTGGTTTAGCGAAGTGATTAAATGGCTTACTGTCATCACCTTGCTTTGTGAAGCCTGGAGAAATACCACAGGCATTTTTATTGTAGAGTGAGTTAGAATATGCTTGCCCTGCAGTTACACTATTTGGTTTGCTTAAAGACTGAGGTCTTGAAGTTGCTGCGGAGGCATATTCTTTGTTCCTAGTCTGTCTTACCTCTGCTCCAGATAAACTGTCAAGGAGTTCCAGTGGACTGTAAGCTTCTCTCTCTGATGACTTGGCATTTAGGTTTTTTTCTGTCTTATTTTTAAGTAAAGGAATTTTAAAATTAGTCAACCGTCCTGTGTTCAATATTTTAACCAAATCTGGATCTACAAGTGTTTGCTTGGCAATGCAGACTTTCTGAAGAACAGTTTTGTTGGTAGCACTATTTGCTTCTTGGCCACCTGGGGAAGCCACTGTGAAATTAAGTTTTGTTAAATTTCCTCTCTCTCTTTTTCTACTTCCTGGTAAACTCTGAGTCACATTAGTCACCTGAGAATCTCCAATACTACTACAAACTACCTCTGATCCACTTCTAAGTTCTTCTGACTTTATCTTTTTATCACCGATTACAGATTTCTTTATAGTCATCAGTGTAGGTTCTACTGCAGAGACTGAAGCCACATGATCTAAATTAGAATCCAATTTTTCTTTACCTGAGTGTTCAATGCTTTTTTCTGTTAAGGAACTTTGTAACAATTTGAAGTCAGATAAGTGAGTCTGGTTTGTTTGATGTTTAAGAAAATCATCTTGTCTAACATTTTCCTGAGATCCTGGAAGTGAGTAATTTGGGTTTGGCACGATGCTCTTTTTCCAACAATAGGCAGATATTCTAGCACATGAATATAAAGGCCAAATTCTTTTACCAGTCATTGGTATTGTTCTGCAACAACTTAGCTTTAATTCTTCAACTTCTTTTCTCAAATCTTCCTGTGGAGCTCTCTTTTTAAGATGATGGCTATCACTAGGTGATTCCACTGTGATGGAGCTTGTCACTATTTTAAAATATTCTTCTGGCTCTGTAGTACTTTTACATTCTAAGGACTCTGAAACATTCTTTGTTTCTTTAAAGGGTTTTTCAAAGGTTTTTGGAAACACAGAATTTACATGATAACCAGCATTTGGTTTTTCTTCTTCTGTTTCTGGAAGACTCAATAATTGCTCCATCAGAGAGAATGTATTATGGTTTTCTTTTCTCAAAACTTTTAAAGGACTTTTTTTAGCCTCTAAAGTCTCTGCTTCTTTTCCCTTCAAACCTATATGGTTTTCTTTCAATACCAACTTAGAATCATTCCATGTAGTAGGGAAATTTGCCTCCATAGTGGTTTCTTTTTTTTCACACAACTTCATCTTTTTTCTGCGCTTTCTCCCAACACTGCTCTCCTCCATCAAGTATTTATTATTTTCACTTAGACAGCACATATGTATGCCATTCCTTTTACTTTGGTATTCATCAGTCTTTTCAAGCAGTAATTTGTTTATTTCCATTAAATTTTCTTCTGTTTCTAAGAGTTTAGGAGTACCATTTGTGTCACTCTTCTCTGCAGATCTCCTCAGTTTTTCTTTCTTTACGATCAAGGAATTTTCTGCTACATGTATACAGCCATTGTTAGGTTTCTGCGCAAAGTTATTATCATAAACCTTGGAAGGGGGGAAATAAATGCAATCACATAACTTTAAAATAGAATTATTTTCTATTCCAGGTGTCAAACAAGAATATCCTTGTATATATCATTTTAGAATTCAATTTTAGTATTCTGTGTAGTCTCATTTTCAGTTATTCTAGGTGGGCTTTCTAAATTGTTAACTTTTTTTTTTTTTTTTTTGAGACAAGGTCTCGCTTTGTAGTTCAGGCTGGTCCTGAGCTCACTATGTAGCTCAGGCAAACCTCGAACTCAGCAGTCCTCCTGCCTCTGCCTCCTGAATGCTGGGATTAGGGGCATGAGCCACCATGCCTGGTACTGTGGTATGTGGTTACTCAGGATCAAACCAGGGACCTTGGCTTGCCAGGCAGGTGCTGGAACCACTGAGCTAAATCTCTGGTCCAATTTTTAACTTTTTAAAAATTCAAATTCTTTTTTTAATACCTTCTACCAAACCTTCCTTAACCAAAGACTTCAAGAAAGCTGAAATGAATATGAAATTCATCACATTCCACTATGTGGAAAGATTCCAAACTAGTTAATAATTCTCTTCTTACCAGGTCAATCCCTGGCTGAAGAGCATCACTTGAGGCTTCAGAAGTTTTTCTTTTTTCTTTAGCTGATAAAAAGAAAATATTTTACACTGAAAAGTTTATGTAAAAAATTGTGAAGCCATCCATTTTTGTTTCACTGAAGTAAACTGTATAGAAATACAAGGGCTGATCAAAATTTGATGTGTTTAAATTAAAAATTACTTCAGTAAGACACTGCCATTATTTCCCCTCAAAGTACTTTCTCTTTGAAGAGAGAATATATGTTTTGACCTTTTTTTTTTTGAGACAGGTTTCACTTTGTAGTTCAGGCTGGCTCTGAGCTCACTATATAACCCAGGCAAGCCTCGAACTCAGCATACCTCCTGTCTCTGCCTCCCGAGTGCTGGGATGACAGGCATGAGCCACCATGCCTGGCACTGTAGTATGTGGTACTGATTGCTGGTGAGTGTGGGTCACCATGCCCCCGCATTGTTGTATGTGGTTACTGGGATCAAACAAGGGACCTTGTGCTTGCTAGGCAGGTGCCTGAACCACTGAGCTAAATCTCTGGTACGACCATTTTCTAAAGTAGTTCTAGAAGTCCTTTCATGAGTGTCTATCAGGTGTGATAAAAAAAAAAGTGAATGCTGCAATTACCATCCAATGGGAAGGTAGGGTCACAAAAACTGTATTTATTCACCAGATTGGGCACCATGCAATTTCTCGCATTTCCTTAAAGTCAAAATAATGACGAAAGATTGATGGTTTGAAATCCATTCAGGCCATGAGACAGCACAACTAAACACACTTAGAAAAAAAGGACTTCCAGAATTGCTTCAGAAAGTGGCAAGATTGATGAGATTAGTACATTAGGGGAACACTAGGGGGGTCATGGCAAATGTCTTCTATCGTAGATTAATCATGTACTTTAAATATCAAGCTGTGTACACATTTGTTTTTAAATGAGGGCCCTTAGAGCTATTAAGGAACTACACAAAAACCTGAATAAGTTTTAAAGCAGCTGAAAAATCCTTCGCACCACCAGTTCGCATCAGTTAAAATGGACCCCAGCACGCATTCCTTCGACAGTAATCAACTATGCAAAACCTCTTTGAAGCCAAGCCTTCCCGCCTCCCCATCTGAGGGGTTAGCAGCGTCTCACAGATGCACATTAAATCCACTACTGGTGAAACGTGTGGGGCCACCCAGGGCCATGGGCCGAGCCCTGCAACTGTGCCTCCCTGGCAGCCCCGCGTCTGGAAGCAAGCGGGTCTGGGTCCGCCTGCCCCTGGCCCGGCCCGGCCCGGCCTGTCCGGTCACCTTCCACCTCGGGGCCCACAGGCGCCGCCACACTCCTCTTCCGCCCGCCCTCCTGGAGCCCCTCGGCCTCGGGGCCGCAGCCTCCCTCCTCGCCGGGCCTCGGTGCGGGCCGCCGGCCACGCTTCTTCAGGGCTTGTGCGTTGCCTTCTTCCCCCTGGGTCGACGGGGAACCCGCGGCAGGCCGTGGCCGCCGCATGTCAGGGCACAGGAACCTGGAGCCCGCAGAAGCGTAAAGCCCGCTCCTGCTCAGGTAGAACGGAGGCCTGTTGGCACCGGAAGCGGAAGTGGGACGGGGCGGGGCTTGAGGTGGAAGCGGAAGTGGGGTCTGTGGAGGACTGCTGGGTCCACCTGGCGGTGTGGAGCTGTGTGGGGTGCCCCAAGGGCTCTGCGAGATGGCTGCTGCCTCGCCTTCCGGGGTTCCTGCACCTTTGCTATTCTCTAAGGGCCCTGGCGACCAGTGGCTTCTGATTGACCTCTAGGTTCCTGGGGCCTCCTAGCTTTCTTCCTTCACGCAGATAGCCAAGGGGCACCATTTAGCTTGTCTTCGCTCAGAGATACTCCTCTGATGGTGGATGTGGTAGCAGCCATCCAGTGGGTTGAGTCAGAATCTAGGTGCTGTCAGACACTATAATGTCTCCTTCAGCTCACACGCACCTTCACTTGATCAGTTTGTTTTGTTTTGCCAGCCACTTTTCATCCCCTTTGCCAGGACTGTGTCTGTCCTTCTCAGACTTTGATCTATTGCATCAGCTTCCTACTTTTTTTTTTTTGAGACAGGGTCTCGCTTTGTAGTTCGGGCTGGCTCTGAGCTCACTATGTAACCCAGGCAAGCTTCGAACGCAGCAATCCGCCTGTCTTGGCTTCCTCAGTGCTGGGTTTACAGGCGTGAGCCACCACGCCCGGCATTGTGGTATGCGGTATTGATTGTTGGTGGGCGTGAGTCTCCACGCCCAGCATTGTGGTTACCGGGGATTGAACTCAGGACCTTGCGCTTGCGAGGCAGGCGCCGGAACCACTGAGCTAACCCTCCAGCCCAGCTTCCTACATTTTTATTTAAGATTCCATCTTTGTGTGATTTTATCCAACTTTACCTACTGCTAGGTCCTGCCTCTCCGATGCAGGCAGGATCCTGATACTCTTCAACTTGATGAACCTCCTTTGCTCGAAGTGTAGCACTTAATAGAGTTCAACCTTGATGTGTTATTTGAGATCCTGTCTGATGTGGCTCTTGGATATTTAACCAGTTTTGTCTACTGCCATTGTAGGGAAAAATTTATATTTTAGTGGAAAAACAAGCACTGAAGACTCTCATTTATCGTTTCTGAGGTAGGGAAGCTGTTTGAGCATCTCTAGATAGAGTATGAGAGCAGTTAAAAGTAAGGGTCTGCAGACATGCATATTTAAAAAAATTTTTTTTTGAGACAGGGTCTCGCTTTGTAGTTCAGGCAAGCCTCAAACTCAGCAATCTTCCTGCCTCTGCCTCCTGAGTGCTGGGATGACAGGCATGAGCCACCATACCCAAAACTGTGGTGTGTAGGACTGGTTGCTGATGGGCATGAGTCACCACGCCTGGTATTGTATATGGTTATCAGGATTGAACTCAAGACTTTGTGCTTGCCAGGCAGGCCCCGGAATAACTGAGCTAACTCTCCAGCCCAGACATACACATTTTATCCAGTAGAAATTTAAGTGACTTCATTTCCCTACTGTGGGAGAAGTCTCCATTCCGCCTCCATTTAAGTTCCAGATTCCACAGTTTGGCTTTCTTTGTAATTTCAATGTTCCTGATCTATAACTTGGTTTATTCTTCAGTTCTATCCTTTGAACCAGTGGTTCTAGGATCTGCATGAGAGAAATAGACTCTTTAACATATTTTATTTTTACAGCTATATGAGGGCCATGATTTTAATGTTTTTGAAGACTATCTTTTCATACCACATATAGCCTAGACATGGGCTACATTGGATGACTGCTAGAGTTGCCCAGATTTTTATGTATTCTCATGCTTTTCTACATGGTAGTCCTCAAAAGCCTTCCTTTGTTTGTGTGCCTGTTGAACAACATATTCCCGTCTTTGACATGGAGTGCAAGGGTCACCTCTCAAGATGAGCTTCTCTGTTAACCCTTGAGACAGAAGAGAAGAGCTTAATGATTCTCAAGAGGTAATATTTATTTTTTCTCGCTGCCCTAACATCTTGCAACCCCCAGCTGCTCCAGTAGATACCTGCTTTGGCTGTGTCAGACTTCTTAGGTTCTCTTATCCCAGGAGACTGTACTGCAGTCTTTGAGTGATTCCACCCTCTACAGGCCTTGCCCTACCCATGACCACTCAGTCTGATAATGTGCATGCAGAGGCCTGCTTTTCCTTTATAAGGAATCACCTCATAAACTTAGTGGTTTCAGGCCATGCACTGTTTCTCTTTGTGCTACAGCAAAAGTACTAACAAAGGCTCCTTTCGATGGCATTTGTTTGTTTGTTTTGCCTATTTGTGAATTCTATCTTGAATAGCGCCTGCTGAGCTGATATACCAGGAGCTGATAGCACCAAAGACACCAGAAAAACAGCCGGCAGCTGGAGCTGGTGACACAAAAGACAGTTATCACCCAGAGAAGGACAGGGCAGTGAACAACTGCCAGGTGTTGTCATCTCCAGTGGCCAAAGATTCCTGAGGCGTATGGTAGCGGCTTGCTCCAAGCACCAAGGAGGGCTGCTAATGCCAACAATGCTGGTGGAAAAGCCACTACCACTGGCATTCATAGCTCAGCACTGTTAACACCAAAGGAGGTGTTTAAAGAGGGAACTGTGTGAGTCTGTGATTTCTCTACAAATTGAGCAAGAGTCCTCAGCTGATCAGTAACATTTTGGAAGCTATCCCCTCTCAAGTGCCCTGGAGAAGAGAGCAGATGGCTGTGACAGCCATCAGCGAGCTCAAAGGTCAGCCCATGTCTGAGTTCTTTATCTTAAATGTGACAAGAATGCACACCAGCCGGTGACACCTTCTTACACTATAGACGTACCTGCCTGTCTGCTAATTACACAGCTTCTTTCCTTTTCTTGCCCCAGATCTTTTATTTATTTTCAGACAGAGTCTTGCTAAGTTGCCCAGGCCCTTTCAATCAATCCTTCTGCCAAGTACCTGGGATTACAGGTGTGTACCACCAAGCTCAGTTTAACATACCGTTTTTAATTATTGACTTGTGCGTCCTCATCATGACAGATACCTTCAAATTCAACTCCATCAGCCCACTCTCTAAACACACAGAAAGTGATATGTTTATGCTACAGAGTAGGATATGGAGGGTGAGTGCCGTGGAGGCTGGATGAGCTCAGGTGGGATGTTGTTAGGAGCTGCTATAAAATAAGAGTTTAGGTAAACGATGCATAAAAGACTAAAAAATTTTATTTCTTTCTCTTTACCAGTACTTCAATTAAAAGGGAAAAGTTTAAGAATAGAACATTGATTCAAAAATTAATTTAGCTATTTGTGGCTATAGTGTTGTCAAAGCTAGGCTTTAAGTCCCTGATGAAGAATCCAGGCAACTGATTTCATCATAACCACAGGTGAGGGGTGTTATTTACAGCAAAGCTAGTAGAAGACTAATAATATATTGCACAGCTGTGTCAATGTTAGGGATTTTTTTTTTTTTTTAACAACAGGGTCTCG
Organism: Thryonomys swinderianus; assembly: GCA_004025085.1. NCBI lineage: Eukaryota > Metazoa > Chordata > Mammalia > Rodentia > Thryonomyidae > Thryonomys > Thryonomys swinderianus. The sequence continues at coordinate 10,959 of PVIC010002646.1, read as the reverse complement.
CTTTGTAGTTCAGGCTTGCCCTGAGCTCATTATGTGTGTAGCCCAGGCAAGCCTTGAACTCAGCAATCCTCCTGCCTCTGCCTCCTGAGTGCTGGGATGACAGCTGTGAGCCACCACATCTGGCACTGTGATATGTGGTACTGATTGCCGGTGGGCGTGAGTCACCACGCCTGATATTGTATGTGGTTACCAGGGATTGAACCAGGGATCTTGCCTTCTAAGCAGTCACCAGAACCACTGAGCTAAATTTCTGGCCCTAAGTTAGGGAATTTTAACGTCAATTAAGAATAAATGAAACTAGAAGGCTTATTTAGGTTTCTCCTTGGCTACACAGAAAATAATAATAGTCTCTCCTTGTAGAGTTCTCAGTAAATTTAAATATAGTAATGCTCTCAGTGTTAAACCAGAACTCTTGTGATGGAGGATTCTCTGAAATGAAAGGGTTTACTGAGCTGTTACAGCTGCCAGGAACGGGATGCGGTCCTAGTGATTCAGGGAGAAGAGATGTAACTCTCAAACCTGCTAGACAATCTGAAACTTGAGTTCATGTTCTCTAAAATTGAAGAATGAGTTTTAGGAACAATAGGAGTTAAGAGTGGGAAAAGTTTATTAAAAGAAATCTTCTAAAAGGGACAGAAAGGGGACTGGTTCTCCATCCTGCTTTTCAAAGGTGTTTTATATGGCAAAGCCATGAGGTGAGACGGGTACAAAGTGAGAGAAAACTATGACCCAATGGGAAAGTCTAAGGTGGGCATGAGGGGGGACAAAAACATGACCAACCAATCAGATTACAAGTACAGCCACCCAGGTAATATTGATTAAATGGGAAAACAAGCCATGCACGAGGAATTTTCCATGTAGAATGTCAATCACTGCTACCTATTTCTAAGGGAAGTGGCATCTCTTTTTTTTTTTTATGATGGTGACCAGTGAACGTGCCTCCACGGTTGTCCTGGTTGGCTCCTTGGGCACTGGCGCCTTGAGGGCAGTCCTGTCTAACTGCCTACAAGATACTTCATTAACTTTCCTGTGCACAGCACTAGGGTAACTTTCTGCGAACTACTGGCAGCGGGACTAAGTGTGGAAGAAGATATCAGCAGTACCCGAGCTGAGGAGATTTGAAATGAGCAAAACCCTGGGGAAGGAAGGTGTAAGTTGCTTGCATTGAACATACGCTGGCTGCAGGTGAGGGGGCGGGGTCGCAAGAAGAGGTGAAAGCTGAGGGATGCAGGAGGAGGTGTGTGTTGCTTCTGCATTAGTGGGAGTCAGTGGGCTGGAACCTTTGTGTATGTGCGTATGTATATATGTATGTGTGTTTATGTGTGTACACACGTGCATATAGGTGTATGTATATCTGGGTGCATATATGTGTATGTGTGTACACATGTGTGCATATACATGTGTGCATATACATATATGTGTATGTATATGCGTCTATGTGTGCATATGTATATATGTATTTATGTGTATATGTGTGCATGTCTATATGTATATGTGTATGTGTATATGTGTGTATATACATGTACACACATGTGTATGTATATCTGGGTGCATATGTGTATACATGTGCATACATGTATAGGTGTCTATGTATGTGTGCATGTGTGTATATGTGTATGCATACATGTGCGTGTGTGTGTGTGTACACGCAGGACAAGTGCATCCCCCTGATGGTTGGCCTGGATTAGAGATAGTCTTCTCAGCCTGTCAGCTGGTAATCTCCTCCCCCTCTGGCCCTATGTGTACACTCACATATATTTAGAACTTTCCTTTTATCAATAATTAGAAAAATACCTAGGAGAGTTAAATGAAAATACTGACATATGTTGAAAGATAGACTGCAGGATTCTGATGTTAATTTTCTTCAGAATAAACATAAAATCTTAGTGTGATGAAGATAAAAATTCAAGACTATCTTCTTCGGTCTGAATAAAAACAATAAATAGTAAACTAAAAAAACCCTAGGTGGTCTTAAAGGCAGCTATGGGCTCGATAATGTAGAAGTTTTTATGAGCAGTTGATCAATACATAAAGTAGGACTGAAAACTTAGTATAAGAAACTGCAAAATCAAGTACACTGAGTGTTCTAAATAAGATGACTGTAATATTTATTACAGCTTTTTTTTTTTTGCACCCCCCCCCCCCAGCTTTTAAAGTTCTTAGACAAAGCTGCTTTCACAGAAATCTCACATCAGGTGTGTTTGTAAAGGTCTCCACGGTTGTTCCCCGTGAAATGACCACTACCCTGTTCCTCGCACAGCGATGTCTAGAAGGAGCCGACATCATCAGTTACTAGAAGGAACTGGATTCCTGGTGGCAGAGCTCACATGAAGACGTGGAAGTTGGAGGGGAACATTTCCTCATGCCTATCAGATTGCTGACCCAAGAGTCCCTTCTCTTCTAATCTCCTTCTTCCCTTTTCCTTTCCTACCCCTTGGCTGTAGCCCATGGGCCCGCTGACACTGTTATCCAGCCCCGGAAGGAGACTCCGGGCTCATCCCTTTCCCAGTGTCCCTGTGGATAGCATGTCCTCGCTCTCCCCAGAAACAAGACAGCAAAACCAAATTATTTGCCATCTACAGCTCCAAGCTATTTCAGTTTGGAAGCACTGGCTGCATGGTTTGTGAGGCACGGTGCACAATGACATTTCAGAGTCTCTGCTTCCAAATTAAGGATTTCGAGTGACAGCGGATGTGGAACCCTGTGTAATTACGCACTCCGCGTGGCCGTGAAGCTGTCCCTGTAGGTTGATGTGCTGTAAACATTTGCAAGCGCACAGCTTCTCTGTTGCTGATATTTCACAGCCGTAGCCTCACAATTTCCTCCCTGTGTTGGACCTTCGCCAGTTTGCAGTCAGAGTCGTTAGTTCCGTGTCTTTCCTCAATCTGTGGTTTCCAAGCTCCTGGGTCAGCCGGCTCTGGATGAGACTTGGCCACCCTGGTAGAAGATGGAGGGGGGCGCTTCCCTCAGGTCTCCTGCCCGCGGCTGCCTATCTGCCAACGGCGGACCTGCCCTGGGTCCGACCTTCACAGCTTTCGCCCCGTGCCCCCGGGGCCTGTCCCCTGCAGCCTAGCAGCCAGAGGGACTTCCTGCTATCACAAGGATCCGGGCATCTCGCCCGGTCCCACTGGAGTTCTCACTTCTCTCATTCCATTCTGTGCACTACACTCCTGTACTTTGGGGGTGGTGGGCTCAGGACATGCTACCCCAAAATATGGCACCTTGGGATTTGAGAAAACCACATAGGGAAGATGTGGGGGACCTTCTTCCCTGAAGCAGGTCCCTCAAACCTGATTGGCCTTCCCCTGAAGTAGGTCAAAAGTCCTCGTAGATTTGCCCTCCCTGTACTGGGGGGCAGGCAGTGGCCTTAACTCTGCAGCCGTAAGGACACAAGGAATCCGAACAAGGGACTGTGCTGTCCCTCCAGTTTATTCCCAGTAGATCATATTCCCTTTGTCCAGTCACATTTCAGAATGAACATCTCTCTTCATCACACTTAAGCAGGAAAGTAGTGAAGTTTTCATTAACTTGGACCTTTATTTCTGAAGGTCCCTGTGTCATGTGAAATGTATTAAATTAATGTAAGGCTTTCTTCTCAGTAATCTGTTTTTCATTATAGATGCTTCAGCCATGAACCTAGTGAGTGAGAAAATAAGTTTCTTTTCTCTGATGGGAGGGAAACTTTTCCTCCTTAACTTAGGTCCAGTGCTTGGAAATTAAGTAACTGTTCTTTATCTTTGTTATTTCTTTCCTTCTACTAATTTTCGGCTCAGCATTCTCTCATTAGGTTGTTCATTTGAAACCTAATTTTTTGATGTAGATTATTTATTGCTATAAACGTCTGAATTCTGCTTTGGTGTGTTACGTTTTCATAGTCATTTGTTTGAAGAAACTTTTACATTTCTTTTTTATTTCCTCTTTGACTCATAAGTCATTCAAGAGAATGTTACTTAGATTACAATGTACAAGTTTTAAAAGTTTCTCTTGTTGCTTTCTAGTTTTAGTATACTGTGGTAAGGAAAAAAAATACATGCTATAATTTTCAAGTTTTTAGCAATTTGTGGAGACTTGTTTTGTTTATTAATATATGGTCTGTCCTGGAGAGTGTTCATGTGCGGATGAGAATATGTGTTCTGCAGCTGCTGGATGAAATATCTGTAAGTATCTGTTAGGCCCACTCTGTGTGTAGTACCTTTTAACTCTGATGCTTCTTTGTGGGTTTTATTTTGGTTCAATCTGCTGTAGAAGAGAGTGGCAGTGTATCCAACTATTACTGTGTTAGAGTCTATCTCAGGTCTGTATGATGGAAACACTATCTAACAATGTGCTTTTCGGCAACACAACTTTTCTTTTTTTTTTTGAGACATGGTCTCGCTTTGTAGTTCAGGCTGGCCCTGAGCTCACTATGGAGCCGGGTAAGCCGCCGCGAACTCAGCAATCCTCCTGTCTCTGCCTCCCGAGGGCTGGGATGACAGGCGTGAGCCACCACGCCCGGCACTGTGGTATGTGGTGTTGACTGCTGGTGGGCGTGAATCTCCACGTCCAGCATTGTATGTGGTTACCGGGATCGAACTCAGGACCTTGTGCTTGCGAGGCAGGCGCTGGAACCACTGAGTTAAATCTCCAGCCCAACACAACTTTTCTTGACCCTGTGCTTGGTAGTGTCAGGATGGCAGCTTGAAACCCAGATGGAGTGGGCATATTTGCCCCACAGAAATAAGCAAGCATGCAAACGGGGTGCCTTTCTGGAGGACTGGTTGCTTAGCAGCCCACTGCTGGATAGGCGTCTCCAAGTTTATCAGATAATTCCAAACCATCTTCCAAAAGAACTAAAGCAGTTTACATCTCCATGAGCAGGTTCAGAGTCCCGCAGATTCCTGCAGTCACTTCTGCGAGGCATGTTAGCCGTCCTCAGTTCTGCTTGTCTTGTGCATTTCCTGTCAGCGCTTATGCAATGGCGATCTGAATTCCCTCATTCCGTGAGGTGTTGTCAGAGCTCATTTTCCCATCGTGGGGAGTGTCTCTTATTGCTCTATAGATATTTTATCTTATAAAGAATATTGTTGATTATATGCCTTACAAGATCTTGAGCTTTTTACTCTTTCTCTTTTTTGTTATAAAACATGAACATGAAATGTAGCTAAATAAAAGATTATAAAATAATCGCAGAGTCCCTACCTGGGTCCAGAAATAGAGCCTTGCACCCGCTCTGGTGGCACCTCGGGACGTCGTAGCACAGTCTGGCCTTCCCTGTAAAATAACAATCCTCTGGACGTGTCATCACCTCACTGCTTTGCTTTGTGGTTCTGACCCCCAAACGTGCCCCCTTTCTTCTTGCAACGTGAAGAAACAGAGCCAGTCGCCCCGTGAAGCTTCCCATGGACTCTGTGGGATTCGCGCCGATCCTCCTGCGGGGTCACCGCCCGCGCACAGTGACCCCCACGGAAGGCGAGCGGGGAGTCTGCGCCTGCTCTGAGCCTGCAGCTGGGCCGCTTTTACCGAGAGCCTCTCCTCAGCCATCCGTCGGGAACCTGATGTTTTCAACGATACACTAAAAAACAGGAAGATTTTTTGGGTCAATGTACTGTTCCTCAAATAGTTTCTGTCATGCTCCAAAGGTGGCTCTTTCCTTTTTAGCAAAGGTGCCCTGCTGCCTTACGTGTTTGAGTACGTCTGTTGCTATCATCTTTCTGTGGCTGCGTCTCTCTGCATCTCTGACCTGTGGAGCCTCGTCAGGAAACAGCCCTGAGGTCTTCGGAGCTTCCCAGCCTTCCCGGGTGCTGAGATGCTCCAGGCTCCTTTGCCATATTCCCTGCTCTGGCTCTGGAGTCAACGGTTTCTCTAAAAAGCCTGGTGTTACTGACGACGAAGTGGCATTTCCAGACCATCGCGGGGTGTGTGTATGTGTGTGTGTGAGGCGTGCTCACTGCTGACAGAGTGCTGATTGTTTCTAGGCTTCTGCAGCAGACAGGGTAGGGGGCTGGATGACGTACTAAGATCCCGTCTGAAAGACAAACAGACGAAACCCAGAATATCCTTACGCTCATGACCGGAGGATTTTTACTTCACTGCTTTCTCTTATCTCTGCTATCTCTTTCCTTCCACAGAGAGGATCCGAGGCAGCAGGGGCGATGGGCTAGGTGTTCCACGGTCCCACGTTTGCTCCCCCACACCCACACCCTCTGCCAGAGGCTGGAGCCTGGGGCATCGAAAGCTGTGCAGTGCCCATTATCCCTGCCCTACACTGTCTCAAAACTAATGTCAGCATCACCAGAAGGACTACGACCCACCTCCTTTAATGGTGGGCTCCACCCACATCATCAAAGCAAGTCACTATTACATATTATATCTTCTCCTTTGTAATTCTGAGTCCTCACAGGTGGGCACTGCCACAGGGGTGCTGAGGTAAAACTCACACTCCAGCACCTCCTGAGTAGGAGAATTCGGCAGCACCTCTTTACATATTTAAAAGAGCAGATTTTAAACACAGGGGAAGTGCACAGACACTTCTGTTACGTATATATTTTTGCATGTGAACGTATACACCTTGCCCTTCCTTTAACTGATGTCTTGGGTTATGCAGTTAGTTATAGCAGTTTCACTAGATGATCAGTTAGCATAAAGAATGAGAAGATGTGTAACAGTCATGGCTATTTCCAGGTTGACAAACATAGAAATAACAAGTACAGAAAGTCTCCAGGGTTTGGAGGGTTACTAAAGGAAGAATAATATGGAAGCACACATAAAGCTTTTGTTTATTTATTTTGAGATGGAGTCTCACCATGTAGTCCAGGCTGGCCTAGATTGCATTACGTAGTCCAGATTGGTCTCAAACTCAGCAATCCTCTTGCCTCAGCCTGCCAAGTTCTGGGATACAGCCATTCACTACCATGCCCAGCTCCTAAGCACACAGTTTTATTTTCAAAACTCTGATTTAAAAATTGGCACCTAAAAATTATATGTCTTGTTGAAAACTCAACACCGTGTCATAGAAACATTTTTTAACGCAGTTTAAAAATCAAACCCACATACCCAGAAAAACTACAAAAGTTGAAAAATTTACATTATACATTAAAACTTCAGTTTTGATTGTTTCTTTCTTTCTTTTTTTTTTTTTGCTTTTTGAGACAGGGTCTCGCTTTGTAGTTCAGGCTGGCCCTGAGCTCAGTATGGTGCCCAGGCAAGCCGCCGCGAACTCAGCAATCCTCCTGTCTCTGCCTCCCAAGTGCTGGGATGACAGGCGTGAGCCACCACGTCCGGCATTGTGGTATGTGGTGTTGATTGTTGGTGGGCGTGTCTCCATACCCAGCATTATATGTGGTTACCGGGGATCGAACTCAGGTCCTTGCGCTTGCGAGGCTGGCGCCAGAACCACTGAGCTAACCCTCCGACCCCTTGATTGTTTCTTATAACTTCTGCCAGAACTTCATTCTCGAAATCACTTTAGATTAAGAGGAAAAACAAAAAAGAATCACAAAAATGCAACTCTGATGTTTTGAAGAACATAGTAATATCCCTTGAGTCAAAGCCGTGGGATATTACCGATGTATGGCAAGTTGCACAACGTGGTCGTTAAATGAAAGCTTTACTTACAGGAAAGGAAAGCAATTTCCCTACCACAATATGATGTATCGGAGTATGAAGGTGTAGGTGGTGAGAAAATAGGCAATCAGGTTGAGGAAATAAGATCAATTAGTTATGCAAATACCCTTTATCTAAGTTGTATTCAGCTGTGTGGTACTGTGTAGGGACTGGAATCAAATCGGCAAACCAATTAGACAAAGAAACATTAAACCCTAGCTACAATATTTTAGGTACCAGCTCCTCCTCCCCCCAGGTAACCCTTTATCTCAAAGCTCAGCAATTCCAACGGGAGGTTTTATCAGTCACCTTTTGGTCCCTGGGACAAAACACCTGACATGCAGACTTTCAAGGAGGAAATATTTCTTTTGGCTCATGGTTTCAGAGGCTTCAGTCCATGGCTGGCTAGTTCCAGGCAGACAGATGGTGGTGGGAGGCCCGGAGGGAGGGAGTAGAGCCGCTTGCCTCATGGCCGCCAGGAAGCAAAGAGACAGGGAGAGAAGAGAGGAAAGGGCCGAGTCAGACTTGAACAACCCACCCAGAGTGTGCATCACCGATGTCCTAGGTGTTTCTTAAGCCAGTGAAGTGGACAAGCAAAGTAACTTTTGAGTCAGGAAGATGCACCCACAACTTCTGTGGGAGGCGTTCATGGGGAGGTGACCACATGGCATTCGCCTCAGAGACTCGGAAACCTGGAGCATCTGCCCTGTGTGAAGTGGTGGATTCACACAAGGAAATGGTGTTTGATGGCCTGAGAGTCTGCTAAGAAAACTCTGTGCTTGAGGCCCTGCCCGTCACTACTTAAACCACTACCCTTTTCTATGTATGTTTTTCTGCCTGTGAGGAACATCTAGAGTATCTCTGACCACCATGAGCTTCTCCCGAGAACTTGCTAGGAATGCAGACGTCTAGGCCCGACCTCACCCCCCGAATCAGGCCAAGCTCAAGTTTGAGAGACGTGGTCTAAGAGGCGAGGAGGAAGTCCCTTTCTTCATGCTTTGTGGGAGTAAGAGTTTTTTGGCAGTGTGTGGCGTGAAGTACACTCCAGAAGCATTTCTCACCTCTCTGAGCAGAGTCCACGGAGAGCTTTTCAGGCCCTGCAGTGAGATGAGACATATTTATATTTTGCAGCTCTGTGGGTTCCCCCCTGGTTTACTTGGACACCAACTGACCGGGTTCACTTTGAAGGCAGCGGGAGCCACGGCTGAACAGTCACAGGCCAACCCTGCGTCCCTTAGCTCCTCTGTGGAGGTAGAATCTTCCCAGGCCGGTTCCCCAGCCTCTGCTGCGTAGCCCCTGACACTGCACCCAGCGGTGGCGCCCGCCGGGCCCCGTGAGCCCAGCATGGCGTCCAAGCCTCCGGTTTCAAGAGGGGCCTTTGCGGGAACACTGAGTCCGCCTGAGGGCTGCCAGAGGGCCAGTTAACTGGGAGGGTAGCGCGAGAAGCCTGGTCCTGGCCGCTCCGCTCGGAGGAGCCGCCCCAGCGGTGCCGTCTCCGGTTAGCCGTTCCTGAGCCTGTTAGATCCAGCGGGGAAGCAACGTTTCTCAAATTTACACCTGTCCTGGTTTAGGCTTTTAAATAGACGCCTGGCTCACTGACCACCCCGTGAGGAGGAAGAAGTTTCAGGACGCCTCGCAAGGAACACGAAGGTCACTGTAGTGCAGTCCCATCCAGGAAAGCTGCTGGGCATCGTGAGGTCTGGGGACTGGACTGAGAACGAAGGGAGGCGGCTCCCTAGCCCAGTCCTTGGCAGGAAGGCTGGAATGTCTGGAGCCACTAGTTCACGCCTCCCCCAGCGCCCCAGGGCCGCTGCGCGTCTGCCCCTCTGCTTGCCATGTGCTCGAGCTCCGGCCCCCCCGGAGGCCCGGCTTTCCCCACAGGAACCCCGTCGGAGAACCGAGGCTCCCTCCCCACCGTGTCTCAAGTGGTTTAGCTCATTCTGTCTCAGCACGAGGGCTCGGCCCGGGTTGACATCAGTCCAGATCTGGGCTGATCAGTTCAGCTGGCACAAGGGCTGCATGGCACCTATCTACCACTTGGTACCAGGTAAATTCCGAGCTCATCTTTTCCTCTTTCCCCAGGGTCGATAACCCTGAACGGAACTGGGAACCACAGTCGAACACTGAAGTTTTCTGTCTCCCTGGGCTTGCGATGGAGCCCAGGGCTTCGCGCATGCTAGGCGAGCACCCCTCCGCTGAGCTACAGCCCCGGCCCCTCAAATTTTCTTGATTTTAATGGACTTGGAGATATCATATACAATTATAGTTTTAGTGCTTTGCTGATCTTTTTAGATTTTTTTTCTTGCAATGAGAAAAAATGGTGTAATCGAGATCTAATTTGTATAGCACTGAATATTATTGAAGCCCAGTATATTTTATTTACTAGATATTTTTGTTACTTCTGGGAATTTGTATTCATACTGTTTTCCAATTTTGAAGTGGTTTAATTCACTTTGTATGTATGTATAGGCATTCCGCCCATGCTGTAGGTATTACTATATTCCTGAAATATGTACACATATGTGTATATCTTGGATTTTCTCCCAGTATTAGCTTGTTTTTCAATTCTACTATATCTTTTTTTTTTTTTGAGACAGTGTCTTGCTTTGTAGTTCAGGCTGGCCCTGAGCTCACTATGTAGCCCAGGCAAACCTCAAACTCAGCAATCCTCCTGCTTCTGCCTCCTGAGTGCTGGGATGACAGGCGTGAGCCACCACGCCCAGCACTGTGGTATGTGGTATTGATTGCTGGTGGGTGTGAGTCACCACGCCCAATATTATATCATTGTATGTGGTTACCAGGATCGAACCAGGGACCTTGCACTTGCTAGGCAGGCAGTGGAACCACTGAGCTAAATCTCCGGCCCTCTACTGTATCTTTTAGTAAACAAAAGGTTTGGAGTTTTACTTGCCCAGTTGTCAGTGTTCCCCTTTCTGTTCTTGGGGAACAAAAGGCTTTTCCGTAAGAAGCGAGGTTTTGAGGAGGGAGGGAGCCCCCTTTCTTTTGATTTTGTGGAACCGGGGATCAAACTCAGACCCTTGTGCTTGCAAGGCAGGTGTGGTACCACTGAGCTAAATCCCTGGCCCAGGAAACTCCTTTCTAAGTGGCAAGTGCCATTTCCTAGCTAGTAAAAAGTTCTGAATAGGTCGGTGATGAGACCCTCTATATTTTAAGTGAATTCCAGCTTCTCCAGCGTGTGCTCCAGATGCTAAGAACATACGGAGACCAGTGGTGTTCGTTTCTGTTTGTTTGCATTACCGACATTGGCTCTGGTCGTGCTGTTCAGTGACTCACAGAATTTCTAGACGGTTTAACAATCTCTGAGTGGGTCAGTAAGAGCTTCTGTCACCCCTGAAAGGTGAATGTTTTTTTTTTTTT
>PVIC010002645.1:0-75477 GCA_004025085.1 Thryonomys swinderianus | reverse complement strand
TTGTTGTTGTTGTTGTTGTTGTTTTGAGACAGGGTCTTGCTGTGTAGTTCAGGCTGGCCCTGAGTTCACTATGTAGCCCAGGCAAGGCTCGAACTCAGCAATCCTCCTGCCTCTGCCTCCTGAGGCCTGGGATTACAGGTGTGAGCCACCTTACCCAGCATTGTGATATGTGATTACAGGGGATCAAACTTGGTACCTTGTGTTTGCTAGGCAGATACAAGAACCACTGAGCTAAATCTCCGGCCTATCTATTTTTGATAGATACAAAGTTGTTAAAGTTGATAAGTAACCTAAAATATTGTTAATTTGAGAATTTAGAATGAACATTTTAAAAGATTTTTCATGTGGTTTTGCACGTTTTTTATATAAGAACTTCTAAAACCCAAAATAATGAATTATGCATAATAATTTTATCTGAAATATGTATCACAGACTAACTCATCACAGTACTGTGAAGCAGTACATAAAATGCTCTTTCTTACTAATAGTTGAATCCAAAATTTAAGCAGTTATGGATTTTTTTCATCATCTACTATAATTTGCTGTTGGAGTTCACCTGGGTGGATACAGAGATTCACTCTTTTTTTTTTTTTTTTTTTTTTTTTTTTTTTTTTTTTTTTTTTGCTTTTTGGAGACAGGGTCTCGCTTTGTAGTTCAGGCTGGCCCTGAGCTCACTATGATGCCCAGGCAAGCCGCCGCGAACTCAGCAATCCTCCCATCTCTGCCTCCTGAGTGCTGGGATTACAGGCATGAGCCACCACGCCCAGCATTATATGTGGTAACCGGGGATCGAACTCAGGTCCTTACACTTGCGAGGCAGGCGCCGGAACCACTGAGCTAACCCTCCGGCCCCAGAGATTCACTCTTTCTCAGTAAAGAGAACACTCCGGTCTGTCTGGATCTCTTCCAGATGTAAAAAATACCAAATTCCAGTTGAATTTTTGTAAAGTGCCACGAGTTTTTTGTTTTGTTTTCTTTTGCTTTTGAAGACAAGGTCTTGCTTTGTAGTGAGACTGCCCCAGCACTCATTATTAGCCCAGGCTAGCCTTGATCTCCTGGCAATCCTCCTGCCTCTGCCTCTGCATCTGGCTTGGCTGAGCTACACAGGGGGCTCAGGGCCAGGCTGCACTACAAAGTGAGACCCTGTTTCCAAAAAAAGTGAAGGGGCTGGGCTTTAGCTCAAGTGGTACCGTGCCTACCTTACAGGCATAAGGGCCTGAGTTTGATACCTGGTATCATAGAGGGAAAAAAGAAAGAAGAGAGTAGTCAAGAATTCTCAGCTTCAGAGCCGATGGTTGCATTTCATCAGATGACATATTTTTACTCAGGAAAGCCACTGTTTTACACTTACTCACCTATGATTTTTCCTCCTGTTCTTTCAGATGTCCTGATTAGCTTTCTAAGGGAAGTAGCTGCTGCTGCGCCTTCATTGCCATTTTATTACTATCATATTCCTGCCTTGACAGGAGTAAAGAGTGAGTAATGCTTCTCTTGATCTTTCCTCCTGACTCTCCACCTCTTCTTTCACTAAGAACCCCCCCTGTCCTACAAACACACTATAGATGAGACAGTTCCAATTGCCCCAAACTATGCCACCCTGATATCCCAGCCCTTACCAGCCATTTACATCACTTGATAGTGGAAGTTCTTTTTTATTTTCATCCAACCTGGGCTTGATCTCAGACCTTGCACTTGCCAGGCAGGCAGCGACACCACTGAGCTACATCCCCAGTCCTATAGTGGAAGTTCTTAAGTATAGAGAAGCATTGTGTTCCTCCATCACATAGGCCTCTGATTCTTCTACAAGAAGACTCAAGATCACAAACCTGGTGAGGGCAGGACAATGTCTACCTCGTACCTATAGTATTCTCAGTGCCCACCCCAGAGGAAGGTGCTCTGATCTTTTCTGACTTTTCTTCTGGCTTTTCTTTTAATATTACTAGACTTCTCCAGTGAGTTGATTTTGTTTTACACTTTGGTGAAATTTCTTAGATTTTTTTAAAACCCATTGTTTTCTACATCCTATAAAAAAATGGAGACTGCACTTTATAAATATGCTGAGGAAGAACAAAGTTTTTCCTACTCCTTACCTTCACACTCACCATTCAACACAGAACACTTCACCTCCACTCACCAAAATGAAACACTCCTATGTGTGGGGACTTCTCCCTACCAACAACCACTTCGTCATTGGCCACTAACTGGGGGCCCAGTAACTCAGGTACCTTCCGACACTGTCCAGCTCAAAATAGCATCTCACCCCACAGCTCTTGGGCTCTAACACCAGGAGCCTGTCCCACTTCAAACATCAGTCTCCAGACCCTGCTTATGATCTGTGCTTCTGACTGATGGGCAGTAAGGCGGTATTCCCAAAACCTTCTCCAGAGATTTGATTAATTTGCTAAAACACTTCACAGAACTCGGGGAAACACCTTACCTACTAATATCTATGCACTACAAAGGGATTACAAAGGATGCAGATGAGGAGGTACATAGGGAGAAAAACGTGGAAAGCAGTACAGAGCTGCCACATCTTCTCTGGGTTTCCCACCCCTCAGGAGTCTCCCTGTGTTCAGTAACCCAAAAATTCTCTAAACTCTATGCTTTGGGGTTTACAAAAGTTTTAGTATATAGGCATGATTGATTATATTATCAACTGTTGGTGATCAGTTCAACCTTGAGACCCTCTCCTCCCCCAGATGGTGGGGATGAGACTGAAAGTCCCAACCCTCTAATCACATGGTTAGTTCCTAACAACCAGCCCCCAATCAAAAGGTCTAGGACCCCACCAGAAGTCACCTCGTTAGATTATAAGATGCTTTTGTCAGGCACTGGAGCACACACTTGTAATCACAGCACGCAAGAAACTGAAGCAGGAGGAGGATCGCCATGAGCCTGAGGCCAACCTGGCCTCCCTAGTAACTCTCAGACCAACCTGAATTACAAAGTAAGACCTTGTCTCTACACTTGATCTTAGCCAAAAGGCTGAGAAGCGATAGGGCCTTGTCTCTAAATGAATAAATAAGTAACAAAAAAAAAAACCCAAGATGCTTCTATAACCAAGAACATTCCAAATGATTTAGAAATTGTCAGATGTACCTAAGAAATTCGAAAGGTAGGAGCATCACTTCAGAAACCATAGTTAAAAAGCAAATATCACAGTCGTAGTGGATCCACAGCAGGCTGTTTGTTATTGAAAACTCTAAAAGGTTCACCATCACCGAAATATCAAAATAACATTCTCCTAGTTCCCCTCCTATAAGAGTTTTGGGAGCACTATCGCAGGAACTGGGAGGAGAGGCCAAGTATACATATACCCACTGTCACAATATCCAGGTAGTGTCCTCGAGGAATGGAAGTTTAGGATTGCAATTTAAGAGGTACATAGGAGACACTTGGCAGGGCCAAGCAATTATGCCATCTGCTGTCGATTCTGGCTAACAACAGCCCGAGCAACTCTGCTGAAGTGGGGCCATGTGAGATAGTACTTGATGTTCTGTGCTGCTATGTGGCTTAATGGGCATTTATTGTTTTGAACAGTTCGTGCTGAAGAGTTGTTGGATGGAATTCAGGATAAAATCCCTACCTTCCATGGCCTGAAATTCAGTGACACAGACCTCTTAGACTTCGGGCAATGTGTAGATAAGAATCACCAGCGACAGTTTGCTTTGCTCTTTGGAGTGGATGAGGTAAGTCACCCCCTGACATATCCCAGCAGGCCAGTTTCTTTCATGTAGCTGTTCCTAAGGTAGATCTCTTCACTTTTGCTTTTTCCTAAAGTGAATACGTTCTGTCTGTTTGTCATTAGCAACTGCTGAGTGGCCTGGTGATGGGAGCAACTGGAGCAGTGGGCAGGTGAGCATGGTGCGTTTTCCCCAGGATCAGAAGTTTAAGATTTCTAATAAGGCAGTCATCGCCAGAGTCTTGCATGTTCATTCTTTCCAGCAGATGTTAGCTTTTGTTCCCATACTTGTTTAGCAAAAAGGAATTAAATAGAGCTTAGTTGTATATTAGAAACTCAGGTATCTTATGTGGGTGAAAGAGTCCACTGCAATTAGACACACATTGTCAATGTCAGCAATTTGATCACAAATAACTTTAGCCACTGATGGTGTCACATGCCTGTAATCCTAGAATTTAGAAGGCTGAGGCAGGAGGATAACTATGAGTTTTGGGGCCAGCCTGACCTACATAGTAAGACCCTATCTCAAAAAAAAAAAAAAACTGATTCCAGATAACAGAAATCCATTCAAACTAGATTATAGAAAAGGGAAATTTTAATGCTGGGTGTAATGGTTCATACATGTAATCCCAGCACTTGGGTGGCAGAGGCAGGAGGATTGCTGAGTTCGAGGCTTGTCTAGGCTACATAATGAGCTCAGGGCCAGCCTGAACTACAAAGCAAGACACTAGCTCAAAGAAAAAGAAATAAAAACAAAAACAACAAGGGCTGGGGATTTAACTCAAGTGGTACTGCGCCAACCTTGGATGCACAAGGGTTGGAATTCGATCCCTGGTACTGCAAAAACAACAACGAAGTGAAATTTTATGTTATTATAAAATATTGGGAAATTAGATGAGCATGGTGGGACAGTTCTGTAACCCCAGCTAATAGGATTGCACTCTGTTTGAGTCAAGTTTGGACAATTTTGAGACTTAATGAGGCCTTGCCTCAAAATTAAAAAAAAAAATTAAAAAGGGCCAGAGATGTAGGTCATTGTGAAGGCCCTGAGTTCAGTCCCAGTACTAAAAAAAAATCCAAGTCAGCAACTTTTCTTTTTTATACTGAAGATTGAACCCAGGGCCATGCCATTCCTGCCCAATGCTATTTTACTTCATTTTGAGACAAGGTCTTGCTAAGTTGGCTGGCCTGACTTTGAACTTGTGATTCTCTTGTCTTGGCCTCCCTTATAGCTAGGATTATAAGCATGTGCTACCATGCCTGTGCTGTTTTTGCAGCAAAGTAGAAAGTAAGCCACTTTCCAGGGATTTGAGAACATGATTTATGTCAAGTCCCCTGGTATATGATAAGCACTTCATAAATGGTTTTTAATTTTAGTATTATTGTATTAGCCACATAGAAACCTCTTGGCAAAGAATTTCAATAGCTTGTTGGGATTTACCACTTAGGGTGCTCTGCATACCCAGCTTCCCAGCACAGTGCTCTTAGGACTCAACTCAATGCTACATCCTGCCACAGTTCTCTTGCATTGCACTTCTTTGTGTGCCTGGGCCAAGTACTGGCCTCAATCAAAGAAACCTCCCAACCAAATAGGCCTCATCATTTTTTAAAATCCTTTTTTCCATTTTTATCTTTTTTCTTACCCCTTTGGTGTTCTCTTGCACTATTTCATGTAACTAAAGAACTCAGAACTGAAGACAGCCTGATCCCCTATAGATAAGACTTCATAACAGGAAAATGGGGTTCCTGGGTAATTTTTTCCTTTTTATCTTTTTTTTTTTTTTTTTAGACAGGGTCTCGCTTTGTAGTTCAAGCTGGCTCTGAGCTCACTATGTAGCCCGGGCAAGCCTCGAACTCAGCAATCCTCCTGTCTCTGCCTCCCGAGTGCTGGGATTACAGGCGAATTTTTTCCTTTTTAAACAATAAGAGTGTGAAGATCTTGATCTTCCCTATTGAGTTATTGAACTTCTAATATTTACTCTTGTCTTGACAGTACTTACAACTACCTGGGAAAAAAGACAAATCAGATGCTGGAAGCCTTTGAACAGAAGGACTTCTCTTCAGCCCTGAACTATCAGGTAAACTTTTTCCTCCTTTCACATAAATCGCGGCCTTTTTTCTACTTTTCTTGAAGATCCTTTGTCTTCCCTTATCTGCATTCCTGCCACATGTGCCCTCATTAAAATGGCCTCACTGCTTCTTGATTTATCTGTGTGTGTGTGTGTGTGTGTGTGTGTGTGTGTGGTATGTCTTATTTCTTCTGGTTTAAAACTGAATTGTCCCCATTATCTGTGTCCCCTAGGTGTCTAATCAAGACAGGCTTCACATGGGAACGACTCTTCTGATCTTCCTGGAAAGGGTCTTACTTTTATTCTATCCTCACAATATTTTTGTGACTATAAAATAACACTCATATGTTTCTCAGAAAATGACCACATATAGCCATTGTGACACTTTGAGGATGTCACACTTGAAGCTTTGAAGCTGAGAACCTAAAACAAGGAAGGCTTAACCTAAAGTCAGAGCAGATCAGTCCTGTCCACCTGGAGATGTACCAAGAATGGCGAACATCACCAGGCAGGAAACAAGAGCCTCATGGGAGACCCGAAGGGAGACCCGGCTCTGAAACAGGAAGAAAAAGGCAGCTGCCCTGCTGTGTTTATAGGGAAGACCCAGAAACAGTCATGACTGCTAGGAACACTGCACAGAACACAGCCTGGCTGTCCAGAGAAAGAAGAGCGTCCCTGAAGGGTAGAGCCCGTCTCTCTAAGGCTGCTGGAGAGCAACTGGATGTGATGTGTGCGCACGCGCACGCACGCACACACTTGTAATCCCGGCACTCGGGAGGCTGAGCCAGGATTATATGACAAATTCAAGGCCAGCCTGAAGTACATAGTGTAACTTTGTTCCAAGGAAAACCAAAAAATATCTGGAGAATGTGTGCCCAGCAGAGAAATGGAATAGAGAAAGGAAATAGAGTACAGAAGAGAGGAAGACATCTGGGGACCCAGAGAGAGACATGGAGATTTTCAGGAGAGTGTAAGTGCTGGGAAAATAAGTGGGAATGGAAGGGCATACACCAGAGCACAGCCAGAGGTGTGCCCTAGGACCTCTCAGATGAGGGGTCTGTTTGAATGGGACAGGCCATGATCGAGGGAACCAGAGATGACGGAGCAGACATGCAGCGTCTCCTGGGAGCTGCAGGGAGGAACTTGTTGCTTCGACTTCCAGACAGCATGAGGAAGCAGGCTCAAGACAGGGGCAGCTTTCTACTTTTAGGCTTCAAACCTGAGCCGGCAGAAATCTACATCTTCTTTACGTTTAAATATTTACTTTTGTCTAACACCAGACCAAAACTCACCAAATCTGGAACACAATAAGGGACTATGCCACCTAAACCTACTACCGTTGACAAGATTTTGTTTTAAATCAGAAGAGAAAGAAAAACCTTGATGGTAAAAAGGAAAAAAAGGGAACAAAACTGATGTATATGGGGGTAGAGGGGCTAGTGGGAAGGCAGAGGAAAAGGAAAAATAAGAATCAAGATATGGTCGGGAGGGGCCGGAGGGTTAGCTCAGTGGTTCCGGTGCCTGCCTTGCAAGCGCAAGGTCCTGAGTTCGATCCCCGGTAACCACATACAATGCTAGGCGTGGAGACTCACGCCCACCAGCCATCAATACCACATACCACAGTGCCGGGCGTAGTGGCTCACGCCTGTCATCCCAGCACTCGGGAGGCAGAGACAGGAGGATTGCTGAGTCCAAGGCTTGCCTGGGCTACATAGTGAGCTCAGGGCCAGCCTGAACTACAAAGCGAGACCCTGTCTCAAAAGAAAAAAGAATCAAGATATGTACAGAGAAATGTGATTGTAGTGTGTATCTAAAGCTACCAATAAACTCAACTAATTGGAATAATTAATTAAGATAACAACCAGCTATTGATGGTGCAGATTTACAATCCCAGTATCCTGGGAGGAGGAAACAGGAAAATGGTAGTTTCAAGCCCAGCCTGGGAAACTTAGTGAGACCCTGTCTCAAAATTCTAAAAATGTTTCAAAAGGGGAGAGAAGCTGAGGATGTAGCTCAGTCAGAATGCCCAGGGTTCAATCACCAGTGCCACAAAACAATTGGGATAATATAAGTGCTCCTATCTCTTGGCAGGCATTGTTTTTTGTTGTTGGTTTTTCTTCTCCTGAAAGTTGCCTGTGCAAATCCCAGCAAGTTCCAAGGTGAAGGACAGGGGATCACAGATGGGAGTAAACTGAAGCAGCCATGATACTAACCTTCCCCTTAGGTTTCTTTTACAGGCTGATGGAGTTTCTACCTTCTTTTCCCTTTTGACCCTATTTAAATCATCTCATTCAAAATAGTGTTATGAAGGAACTCAGTTTAACACATTCTCTGACTTCATTTATTCATATGCCAGGAACATCATTTCAAGAAAGCCAGTTACCATCCCCAGGGTGTTCAATCAAGTGCAGGCAGTTAGATAAAGTCAGTGCTCCACTTATCCTCAGTCTCATGGACTTAAACACCATGTGTTACATTTACATACCTGAAATGAAATGTATATAGACATATTCCCCACAGTTGCATTTATAACAGTAAAAGACTGAGACAGACCAAATATCCATCTGTAAGGCAGTGGTTAAATACATTATGCCCAAGATATGCCACAGAATTATATGCATCTCTTAAAAAGAATCACATCTGTATTCTGCTCTGCAAAGATCTATGTGATGTATTAAATGGAAAAAGTAGCAGAATATACAGAATAGTAAAGGTAATGTGCTATAAATTGTGGGAGGAGACCATGCATTTATTAGCTGTTGAATAGTAAGATTATATTCTATATTGAATTTTATTTTAAGTAGACAGCTGATTAAAACACCACAAATATATTATATATTTTGATAACTACTTTTCGATGTGACTAAAATGTTATTGAAAACTTATCTCTTAACAAGATAGCTGGGGTTCTTTTTACCAGTTTATTCATGAGTGTATGGATGATTGTGAGTACCAGGATTAATTAAGCTTCAGCTGTGTTTTTAAAGAAATAAGAGCTGCAAAACCCTGTTCATATACAATAGTAAATGCAAATGGAAGAACTTTTGTTACAGCGATATCAATTCTTTGAACAATTTTGAGTCATAAGCCAAAATTAGAATGTTCAATTGTTCATGATTTTCATCCAACATGCTGGAGCACAGTGTTAAAGGCAAAGAATTGAAAACTCTCTGGCTTTCAGGAGCACTTGTTGTCCATTAGCTAAAGAAAACGCTCTAGGCTCCTTTTCAGTATCAATACCGGGTCCTGGTGTAAGTGGTTCCCTTCACCTTGCACTAGGTTGGAACCCAGACCCTCCTGGATGCTAGGTAAGCACTCTACCATACCACCGAGCTACCCCTACTTCTTAGCACTAACAGTTTAACTAGTTCCTTTCTTTGGCACCCTATCCTAAGACAGGGATAATAGCATTCTGTCTTTATTTTTTTCAAAATCAGGACAGGAGTATGAAAGAACATAGAAAAGAATAACCTGTATCTCCATTATGTTGATCAGTTTTAGAAAACAGCACTTCTGGAAGTTGATTATCATGAATTTTAGCCTCCATGTCAGGCGTGGTGGCTCACACCTGTAATCCCAGCACTCAGGAGACAGAGGCAGGAGGATTGCTGTGAGTTTGAGGTTTGCCTGGGCTACGTAGTGAGCTCAGGGCCAGCCTGAACTACACACCAAGTGCCTGTCTCAAAAAACAAAGCAAAACAAAACAACTTTAGCCTTAGCCAAGTGCCTCTCAGGTATCTTAGAAGGTACCCTGGAAGTATGACTAGTCCAATTTAAAAACCACTGCACAGGGACCTCAGTTTCCTTCTGTGAGCTGGATGGATAAGAGGCGTACTCTCACTTTCCCCACCTTGGTGGTCTACCATTGGAGATGCATTTTCTGCATAGGCCAGTTCTATAAAGCCTGTGTGTGTGGGAAGAGCCAACTATCCTCATTTGACTGCCCCACCATGCATATGCATGCATGCACACACACACACACACACACACACACACTGAGAAAATGTAGATGTGGAGACTTTAGGGTTTCTATAATTTGACTTCTAAATTCCTTAAATTCTAAGTTCAGCAATATTGACTATAGATTTATTTGTTTCTTTCTAGTTTTGTATCCAGCGATTTATCAACTTTGTGGTCAAGCTAGGTAAGTGTCACATGTCTTCCTGCTGTGTCTGCTGCTCAAAGGAAGTGGAATTCCATCACTTTCTCTGAGAGTTTAACAAGATCCAGTTCTATTCCTCTGTTGCAAGCAGAGTTTTGTTTCCAGTACTAACCTTTGGGTCCAGCCATATAAAAGAGTGAAGCAAACCTGCTCAACAATCTTTGTCGGTCTTCTACCAATTTCTCTTCCATTTTAGCATGTTGTTCTCCACCAGAAATAACAACCCATTTTCTATTTTTTTTCTCTTATACTATCACCAATTCTTCCCTTCACATGCCTCTGCTTATTAAAATTCTACTATTCAACTTGGCGGTGGCTATCTGAATACAGATCTTACTCAACCAAATGACTGATAGTTCTCTCAAGAGTATCTGAAATTTAAAAAGAGTTCATTTGCACAAATAAGCTTAAGTGGAGGGAAGTTTAGAAAATATACCAAAGTAAAATTGAGGAAATACAGAAATTTGAGTAGAGAAATTGCTCCAGAATCTTATTCTGGAACAATTGAAAATGTTCTCTTCACTTCTGCAAGAGATTGGACCTCAGGCCAGCTGGACTCAGGTCAACTCCAGCTGAAGTTCAAATGCACTCTTGGCAGATGTCCCACACCCGCCCAGAGCCTTTCTGCTTTGTCCTAACCACGTCTCCCTCTCCAGGGACCTATTCCACATTGTACCTTTAGTCCCATAGGACTCTCCACTCACTCCCTTAGTTTTTCCAGTAAAATGTTGTCACTTGTTTTTCCACTGTTATAATATTTGCCATATTCTAGTGCCACCAGTGTAACATGTCCCAAGCATACTTTTCACAAGACTATGAGTACAACATGATAGTTATGCTCCTAAAGTACATGAAAATAGATACTGAAATACTAAAATCTTAAAAGAACTAAACATTTGCTTTTGTACCATATAAGATCACCTTGCTGGGCCGGAGATTTAGCTCAGTGGTTCCAGCGCCTGCCTCAAAAGTGCAAGGCCCTGAGTTTGATCCCGGTAACCACAACCACATACAATGCTGGGCATGGTGACTCACGCCCACCAGCCATCAATACTACATACCACAGTGCTGGGCGTGGTGGCTCACACCTGTAATCCCAGCACTCGGGAGGCAGAGGCAGGAGGATTGCTGAGTTGCAGGTTTGACTGGGCTACATAGTGAGCTCAGGGCCAGCCTAGACTACAAAGCAAGACCCTGTCTCAAAAAAAAAAAAAAAAGATCACCTTGCTTACCAGCAAATGAAACTACAACAGTTTTGCCAAACATGACTCTAAGATGTTATCTGAAAAATTTACTGTTATTAAATTGCTCTTAGGATCAGGGGGTGGAGAGAGTAGTGTTGGTCAGTTTGTACTGTAATTTAGTTAACGTAATAAAAGAAAGTTACCAGCCATAGTGATACACACCTGTAATTCCAGTTGCTTTAAAGGATAAACCAGGAGGATTACAAATTCGAGGCTACCCTGGACAATTTAGTGAGAGCTTACCTCAAAAAAACCATATTTTTTTAAAGACAGAGTTTTGCTTTGTAGTTCAGGCTGGCCCTGAGCTCACTATGTAGCCCAAGCAAACCTTGAACTCACAGCAATTCTCCTGCCTCTGCCTCCCGAGTGCTGGGATTACAGGAATGAGCCACCACCCCTAGCACTGTGGTATGTGATGCTAGGGATTGAACACGGGACTTTGGATTTGCAAGGCAGAGGCCGGAACCACTGAGCTAAATCCCTAGCCCTTACCTCAAAATTTTAAAAAGTGACAGGGATGCAACTAAGTAATAGAGTTTGCCTTGCATGTGTAAATCTTTGGGTTAGTCCCCAGAGCAAGGAAGAAAATTAGGAAGTTAGTTATTATTATTATTATCTTAAATACTAATAGCCAGCTGAGAAAAGAAGTCAAAAGTACTTTAAAAGATGAGAGTTAAGGGTTGGAGATTTAGCTCAGTGGTTCCGGTGTAGATTTGGGGTAGAAAAATAATAATATAAAAGAAATCATAGTATAGCCATCATGGAAAATACTATGGCAGTCCTCAATAAATGGAAAATTAAAAGTAGCTCCCACTACTGGGTATATATCCAAAACAAATCAGTATATCAAAAAGATATTTACATTCCTATGGGGCCTGCCTAGCAAGCACAAGGTCCCTGGTTCAATCCCTGGTAACCACATACAACAATACTGGGTGTGGTGACTCATGCTCACCAGCAATCAGTGCCACACACCACAATGCTGGGTGTGGTGGCTCAAACCTATAATCCCAGCACTCGGGAGGCAGAGGCAGGCACATTGCTGAGTGGGAAGCTTGCCTGGGCTACACAGTGAGCTCAAGGCCAACCAGAACTACAAAATGAGATGCTGTCTCAAAAAAAAAGGTGAGCCAGGCGTGGTGGCTCACACCTGTAATCCCAGCACTTGGGAGGCAGAGACAGGAGGATTGCTGAGTTCGAGGTTTGCCTGGGCTACATAGTGAGCTCAGTGCCAGCCTGAACTACAAAGCGAGACCCTGTCTCAAAAAAAAAAAAGGTGAGGGCCAGAGATTTAGCTCAGTGGTTCCAGCACCTGCCTCGCAAGAGCAAGGTCCTGAGTTTGATCCCAGTAACCACATACAATGCTGGGTGTGGTGAGTCATGCCCAGCAGCAATCAGTACCACATACCACAGTGCCAGGCATGGTGGCTCACGCCTGTCATCCCAGCACTTGGGAGGCAGAGACAGGAGGATTGCTGAGTTCGAGGCTTGCCTGGGCTACATAGTGAGCTCTGGGCCAGCATCAACTATAAGGCGAGACCTTGTCTAAAAAAAAAAAAGTTAGTTTTGGATTATGATAGGTAATTTTTAGTTGTATTTTCTGCATATTAGTAATGCACTTGCTTTTTTTAGTCTACTTCAGACTTAAAGCTTTCTCTTTCAACCACTGAGCTAAATCCCAATCCCTGATTTTCATTTTTTAATTCTTTTTGGGGGGGGAAATCCTGGTTGATCACGAACTTGCAGTGATCTCTTAGCCTCAACCTCCCAAGTACTGGGATTACAGGCTTACACTACCACACCTGGCCAAAACTCTGCTATTTTCTGTGAATACTGTTTTGTTTTGTTTTGTTTTTTTGAGACAGGGTCTCGCTTTGTAGTTCAGGCTGGCCCTCAGCTCACTATGTAGCCCAGTCAAGCCTGGAACTCAGCAATCCTCCTGCCTCTGCCTCCTGAGTGCTAGGTGTGAGCCACCACGCCTGGCACTGTGGTATGTGGTATTGATGGCCGGTGGGCGTGAGTCACCACACCCAGCATTGTATGTGGTTACCGGACTCAGGGCCTTGCGCTTGAGAGGCAGGTGCTGGAACCACTGAGCTAAATCTCCGGTCCTGTGAATACTGTTTTAACTCTGCTCAGGTCTCTCATTCTGAAAACCTAGCAGAACCAGGCATAGTGGCACATAACTATAATCCCACCACTTAGGAGACTGAGACAGGAGAATTGCTGCATGTTAGAAGTAAATCAGGGCTACAGAGTGAGTTCAAAGCCAGCCTGAACTACATAGCAAGACTTTGTCTCAAAAAAAGAAAGAGAAAAACTACTAAATGAATTTTGGATCTTAAGTCTCTTCCTTTTTTTTTTTTTTTTTTTTGTTTGTTTGTTTTTGAGACAGGGTCTCCCTTTGTAGTTCAGGCTGGCCCTGAGCTCACTGGGTAGCCCAGGCCAGCCTCAAACGAAGCAATCTTCCTGCCTCTGCCTCCCAAGTGCTGGAATTACAGGTTTGAGCCACCAAACCCAGCATTTGTGGTATGTGGTACTGATTGCTGGTGGGTGTGAGTCACTATGTTGGGTATTATTGTATGTGGTTACCGGACATCAAACCAGGGACCTTGTGCTTGCTTGCTAGGTAAGTACCGGAACCACTGAGCTAAATCTCCAGCCTGAGGTCTCTTCATTTTGAAAAAAAGTTTAATATATCATTCTGTGGTGTATTCTGAATTGTTTCTTTATACTTACCTGCAGAATCACTAATTCTTTTTTTGTTTTTGTTTTATTTTGTTTTTGCAGTACTGGGGATCAAACTCTGGTCCTTGTGCGTCCAAGGTTGGCGTGGTACCACTTGAGCTAAATCCCCAGCCCCGAATCACTAATTCTTACTGGGAGTGATGGTGCACAGCTGTAATCCCAGCATGCTGGGCACTGAGACAGGATTGCTGTGGGTTTGAGGCTAGCCTGGGCTGCATAATTAGTTCAAGGCCAGCCTGAACTAGTGAGACCTTGTCTCACAAACAAATCAAAGCAACAAAAACCCAATATTTTTTTCCCCAGATAAAATATTATAGGATTGTTTAAAACTTATTTCACAGGGGCCAGAGATTTGGCTCAATGGTTCCAGTGCCTGCCTAGCAAGTGCAAGATCCTGAGTTTGATCCCCAGTAACCACATACAATGTTGGACATGGTGACTCATGCCCGCCAGCAATCAATACCACATACCACAGTGCCGGGCGTGGTAGCTCATGCCTGTAATCTCAGAACTCGGGAGGCAGAGACAGAAGGATTACTGAGTTTAAGGCTTGCCTGGACTACATAGTGAGCTCAGGGCCAGCCTGAACTATAAAGTGAGACCCAGTCTCAAAAAAAAAAAAAAAATTATTTCACAGACCAGGATTTAGCTCAATGGATCTGGCATCTGCCTGGCAAGTGCAAGGTCCCTAGTTCAATCTCCAGCACCACAAAGCACAATACCAGCTCATACCTATAATCCCCAACATTTGGGAGGCAGAGGCAGGAGGATTGCTTTGAGTTCCAGGCTAGTCTGGGCTACATAGTGAGTTCAAGGCCAACCTGAATTACAAAGGAGACCCTGTCTCAAAAAAAAAAAAAAACTTATTTCTTATCTTGAGTATGCAAAATACAAACTGCACAAAATGTTCTTTATTTTGTAGTTTACAAATATACAAAATAGAGGTTTGCGGGCCGGAGATTTAGCTCAGTGGTTCCAGCACCTGTCTTACAAGTGGAAGGTCCTGAGTTCAATCCCGGTAACCACATACAATGCTGGGTGTGGTGACTCATGCCCACCAGCAATCAGTACCACATACCACAGTGCTGGGCATGGTGGCTCATGCCTGTAATCCCAGCACTCAGGAGGCAGAGACAGGCAGATTGCTGAGTTCGAGGCTTGCCTGGGCTACATAGTGAGCTGAGGGCCAGCCTGAATTACAAAGCGAGACCCTGTCTCAAAAAAAAAAAAGAATAGAAGTTTGCTTAAATTTATATTGCATATTTATTAAGGGAGGGAACTATATACAAGAAACACATTGTACAAATTATTACACATCTGAAACCACAGTGCATAATAGACTGGCTGCATAAAAATATTAAAGTAAACCCAGTATATTTACCTGACTTGAGTCATAAATGTAGATCAGATGGCAAAAATAGATTTCAGAATCACTAATTCTTTACCTATATTTTCCACTGTTTCATTTTCCTCAATATACAGTATTTTTTTCTATTTCCAGTATTTCTGTTTGGCTTCTTTCCAAATCTTCCTGATCTTTATCTGTGTGCTCTTCTTTTAGCCTGTGGTTTATATTACTTCCCTTATCTTTGTAAGAGCTCTTTCAGAATTTTCTCTCCTCTCTTTTCAGAATGTGAATTTTGTCATTTGTGCATTTGGAAACCTATGTACTCCTTTTCCTCATGTACTTTGCAATTTAACTCTGAGCTCACCTCCAAAGATTGTTGTTTTCTGGATAATGCACTGCACAGTACTCTAGGTTGAAAGTTGCCTCATCAAGTAGTTTCAATTTGCCATTGGTAGGACATTTTATTTTCACTAGTTCTAACCAGATAACAAGTCAGTTTCTTGGTCTGATATCTATACCAAGTACAGAATGCAAATTTGAATCCAGTGTTCACCTGTGGAACAGGCCAAGGATTTCCATGTAGCCTAGAATAGACTTGAACTCATAGCAATCCTCCTGCCTCAACCTCCCAAGTACTAGGATTACAGGCATTTGCCACCACACTGAGCCCTGGGATTTCTTCTATAAGTTCTTTTTTTTTGCTCAGTGCCAAGGCTCAGACTCTGGAATTTATGCATGCAAGGCAGGCATGGTCCCCATGAGCTCTTTTCCTTCTACACCCCTGGCAGGAATCAAGCTTCCTTGCCACACTATCCCTAGGCCAGTGGATGGCATTGTAGTTGCTCTTTTCTATTGTTTTTTATATTATGAAGTACAAAGAGTTTTAATTCCATGCACAGGCTTAAGGCTTCATCTTCCATTCCTATGTCAGCTTTATACTTTAGCACCAAAGAGCAACAGTGAGTCATAAGTCACCCAAAACAATGTACTTCTCAGGAACCACTTAAATAAGCATAAAGTAAATTTTGTCCTAGCAAGAAATAGTATGTACCTAAATCAGATTGTCTTTAAGAGCTATTTGACTTCAGCTCCTCCTCATCTCTCCCAGTTTCTTTATTCCTGATACCTTTCTTTGCTTATTCCTTTGTGTTTTAAGGTTAATTTTGAGTCTCTGTTTTATAGGTTGTCAATATCTTAATATTTTCCAATATATCTATGTGTTTCAAGGAGGAAGAGGGACTTCCTATGTCTTTTTTTTTTTTTTTAATAACAGGGATCTAATTTAGGACATTATGCTTGCCAGGCAGGCACAGCACCACTGAGCTACACCCTTGGCCTATTCCCATGCCTTTTTTTTTTCTTTTTTGTTTGGAGACAGGGTCTTGGTTTTTAGTTCAGACTGGCCCTGAACTAACTATCTAGCCCAGGCTAGCCTTGAACTCACAGCAATCTTCCTGCCTCTGCCTCCTGAGGTTGGGATTACAGGTGTGTGCTATCATGCCCAGCACTGTGGTATGTGGTACCTGGGGTTGAATTTGGGACCTTGGACTTGCCAGGCAGATGCTGGAACCACTGAACTAAATCCTCAGCCCCTCTTATGCCTTCTTAATCTGGTTTCTGGTGGGTTTTTTTGTTTTTGTTTTTGTTTTTTTGCGGTACCAGGGATGAACTCTGCCCTTGTGCATCCAAGGTTGGCGCAGTATCACTTGAGCTAAATCCCCAGCCCTTAGTCTTTTGTATTGACAACAAACGTTCCTATCTTTTATTTTCACCTCATACTAGGATGGTTGTCACTGTTAGCCTGTGAGCTCTTCCTTGGGATGTTTGTGGTAAAGTAGATGGTATTGAGCCGGGTGCAATGACTCACACCTGTAATCCCAGCACTCGGGAGCCAGAGGCAGGAGTATTGCTGAGTTTGAGGCTTGCCTGGGCTACATAGTGAGCTCAGGGCCAGCCTGAACTACAAAGTGAGACGCTGTCTCAAAAAAAAAAAAAAAAAGTAGATGGTATCAAATACATTACCTCATTTATATTTTCTCCTTAGGTTTTGGAGTGTCACAGACCAAAGCCATCATGACTCTGGTGTCTGGAATTCCGATGGGCCCACCCCGGCTTCCACTACAGAAAGCTACCAGGGAGTTTACTGATAGTGCTGAAGCTAAATTGAAGAGCCTAGATTTCATCTCTTTCACTGATTTAAAGGGTGGAAACTTAGGAGCCTATAGCTAGGCCCCCTTGTAAATCAAGGTCTGTACACAGAAAACTAATAAGTCTTGAATAATACACTCTTTCCTCAGGGACTTTTTAGAAGAACTTGAATTAAATTTTCTCCTAGTAAATGAAATCTCACATCAATCAACAAATTAAGTATCATAACTGTGAGCCTAATATTTTCTTATTTTGGGAACAAAAACTCTAAAGGAGTGATGGGCCTTATGCTTTCATTTCACAAAAAGTTTATGGGGTATTTCTGTTTCATTGGATGAAATGGAATCGGGAAAAATTGTAACTGATTAATTCCACCTGCTTTTGGGAATGACCATTAATTCTTGATTTCTGGTTATTCTTATTTTAAAGTTTTCTAACTTTAAACCACTATATTGTACTGTTATTTTAATAAATACTCATTTGAAATCCAGGAACATTCAGCTGTGACATTTTGTTGTTATTGGGGTTTTTTTGTTGTTGTTGTTGCTGTTTTTAATTTTGTTTTGTTTTGTTTTAGTTTTTTGAGACAGGGTCTTGTTTTATAGTTCAGGCTAGCCTTGAGCTCACTATGTAGCCCAGACGAGCCTCAAACTCACAGCAATCCTCCTGCCTCTGCCTCCCAAATGCTGGGATTACAGGCATGAGCCACCATGCCCAGCATTGTGGTGTGTGGTACCAGGGGTCAAACTCGGGACTTGGTGCTTGCAAGACAGATGCCAGAACTACTGAGCTAATTCCCCAGCCCTCATTCGTCTTTTTTGTTACTACTGCTATTACCACTTCACAGAGTCCAGGTGGGTGGCTTTTAGATTGTTCCGCTTTATGATCCCCAGAGTTTGCTTTTGGTGAGCTGAAAAATCATCTTGTTTAAATGTCCTCTCATTTACTATGTTTTTATGTTTGATTCCTGGGTTGATGCTCGTAAATTGCTTAGGGTAAGTAGCTTTACTGCCAGTATTCATAACCCTTAGGAAATGACATTTTCAGAAGCATCTTCCAGGTATAGCTGACTTTTGGATTTTGAGTCTGCTGCAGGATCTTACCTCTTCAGTTTATTGAGGATGAGAAGTTTCTGTCTATGCAGCCAGATGCTCATTCTTTGGCACTGGCTTATAGGGCAGGGTTTTTGTTTGTTTGTTTGAAGATTCTTAGGCAATCTTAGTCTTGTTATAGCAGGAGGAACAACTACTTAGCACAATTATGTCACCTTGGCTAAGGTAGTATAGTCAATAATGCCAATAGCATTAAATACAACCTAGAAAATGACACACTGGTAAATATTAATTTACTACTTTTAATCATATGAACTAGATTTATAGTTATATAATGAAATCTAGAATGAATCTGAAAATTCCATACAATAAAAAAGTCCTTATTATGGCATTTAGGGCAGAAGATTTTAAAAGGATTAGGGAATAAAAAACAGAAATAAAAGAAGGGGAAGAGATCAGAAGATCAAGTGGTGGACAAACTGTAGGAAACTGGTGAAGAAGACAGATGGGAAAGAGAAAAAGAAAAAATAAAAACCAGAACACAGAAAAAACTAGAAACCATGTTCAAGCAATCAAGAAAAATCAAAAGAACCAAAAAGGAGTGGAAAAGCCAGGCATGGTATCTGACATCTGTAATCTCAGCACTCAGGAGGCAGAGGCAGGAGGATTGCTGTGATTTGAGGTTTGCCTGGGGTATATAGTGAGCTCAAGGCAACCCTGAACTACCAAGCAAGATCCTGTCTTAAAAACTAAAAAAAAAAAAAAAAGATGGGGGGGGAGAACACAAAAACACCCAATTCAAGGTGTGTCTCTGCTCTCACTATTAGGCTCTGTGGGCAAACAGTCCAGAGCCAAATCTCAGCCAGCCTACCCCATTAGTTTCTCTGAAGTTCAGACTGGTTTCTGCCTCTCAGACTGAAAATGGATTCTTTGAGCCTACAAGTATCCCCTCTGATCCGCCCCCCCCCACCCCGCCTGGTTGAACTCTTCTCTGACCTCCTGCTAATTTGAAGTCAGCTCCCACACTGAGGCACCAAGAGCTCCTGGGTGGAGTCATCCACAGCTATTCTAAATTCTGAGCTCAATTGGCTCCTTTCCAAGATGGCTACCAGTCAATCACCCTCTCCTGGGTGAGGTCTGAATCAAGATAACTCACCAGCTGCTGTAGAGCAGTCCAGTGCATCCTCTCTCCTTTCCACAAGTATGTTTCTCTGTGGAGGCTTCTAGGGTCACCAGTGCTCTTGATAACTCTGCAGGTTTGACCCACTGTTCACTCACAGAGAGTCCAGGCTCTGAGAGAGGGTACCGCTTGATACTTCCCTCCTCTTTGTTAAAGTCTCTCTCTTCACTGTCCCTGTAGACTTCAATTCTAGCCTTGGACCCTTATGGGGTCCTGGGAAGACACATCTCTCCTTCTTCTCCTCACACTGCTATATTCCAATGTCAGGACACCAGATCATGGAGAGGCTCTTTTTTGTTGCCCTCCATTCTGCCACCTTTCCAGAAGTCCATCCCAACCCTTTCAAGGAGAACCTCAGTAGGGCCTAATGCCACTTACATATAGTTCTAGTGCTCTGGGAGATTAAGGCAGAAAGATCTTAATTTTAAACCTAGTCTGGGCAATTTAGCAACTTTACAAGACCCTGTCAAAAAATAAAGAACATAAAAAGGGGCTAGGATCGGGCCAGGGATTCAGCTCAGTGGTTCCAGTGCCTGCCTGGCAAGCGCAAGTTCCCTGGTTCAATCCCCAGCACCCACATACAACAATACCGGGTATGGTGACTCACACCCACTAGCAATCAGTACCACATACCACAGTGCCAGGCTTGGTGGCTCATGCCTGGAATCCCAGCACTTGGGAGGCAGAGGCAGGAGGTTTGCTGAGTCCAAGGCTTGCCTGGGCTACACAGTGAGCTCAGGGCCAGCCTGAACTACAAAGCGAGACTGTGTCTCAAAGTGGGGGGGGACTGGGATCATAGTGTGAAAGCCTCAGGTTCCACCTCAGTTCCACCAAAAAAAGAGAAAGGAACAAGAGAAAGACAGTATGAACACTTAAACCAGAGCAACTGGGGGACTTGCTCAGACTCCACAGCCTCAAGGGGAAAGAGAAACTATAGAACTATAGGCCACACCAAGGCCAGTGACAAACTGGGAAATGGTACTGACTGGCCCTAAAGAGGGTAGAGAAGGAGTCCCAAATCTGTAGTGTTGGAACCAAATCCCACTGAGACAGTCTCTCAGGACATGACATGATCTGAAAGTCCAAGAAAGATCTTGATTTCCAGCTTGGGTCCTCCCTCTGTATAGAGGAAGGTGCAGAGGGAAACTGGGGCACAGTATTTAAAGGCAAAATCTGCTATCACCCCTCTCTGGTAACCTCTGTTACCAGGAGGTTTCTTTGCAGAAGTGATTAGATCATTCTGTTGTTAAAATCCAGAAGCGAGCCATTACAGAAGCCAACAGCAATGATTAGATCACTGGTTACATAGAATAATATGTTCTAAAAACATACAATCTGAGGTTGTGAGCATTGGTTGGATGGACAGTTCCCAAGGAGACAAATACCAGGTTTGCAGAGAGGTTACAGGGTACAAAGTGGAGGTTTTTAACAAAATGGCTGTTTTTCCGTCAAGTGGAGTCTCACAGCAGCATTTGCTA
Organism: Thryonomys swinderianus; assembly: GCA_004025085.1. Classification (NCBI taxonomy): domain Eukaryota; kingdom Metazoa; phylum Chordata; class Mammalia; order Rodentia; family Thryonomyidae; genus Thryonomys; species Thryonomys swinderianus. Next base: position 54,366 of record PVIC010002645.1, on the reverse strand, counting down.
CTCCTCTGGAAACACAGCCTTAGCCCGTCTTCTAATCTATGCACACTGCTCAAATCTTTATAGCCTTCCAATGCGAAAACTGCCATTTGCTCCCTGGTTAATAGACCATTAACCACACATTTCAGAGACTTTAAACTTAGTATCATAAAATTTTGTTTGTTCTTCCTTAGAGCCAAAAAGGCCACAACCTGTTTAATGTTTTCCCATTCTCTCAAGAATGTGACCTACACCACTTCGAGATAAGTGGGTGCTGTATTAAGCCACTGTTTTTACTAACCTATTATATAGAAATATAAAACTAAAAAAGCCATACAGAAACTGTTTTGTGGAAATAAATCTTTTTTCAGTGGTTTAGGTCTTTCAGATTTATCTCAGTCTTTTTTGTTCGTTCTAATTAGAATTGGACAACTACACTATTACTAGTCTTCATCATGCATAATAGAAATAATGACAGGGCTGAAGTCACATTTTGTTTGTTTGTTTATTCATTTATTCATTTTTGGCATACCCGGTATTGAACTCTGGCCCTTGTGCTTTCAAGGTATGTGCAGTACACCGTAAGCTAAATCCCCAGCCTTGAAGTCACAATTCAATGTGGTTATTAAATAAATTTCTTTCATATAATTTCAAAATTGTAAGTTGTTTCTTAGGAGGCAGAGGAGGAAGATTGCTGAGTTAGAGGCTTGCCTGGGCTACATAGTGAGTTCAGGGCCAGTTTGAACTACAAACCAGGACCCTATCTCAAAAAAAAAAAAATTGTAAGCTGTTCAGAAGGCTGTGGCTTCCCACATTGCAAAGAAAAAGAGGAAGGAAAGAGAGAAAAAAGCAAAGTGAACAGAAAAAGCCCAGGGGTCCAAAGACTTCCTCCATGAGTATTCATAATACTGATATAGGTAAAATAGAAATAACTCTCAAACCTGCTAGATATCCAAAATGTGAGTTCTGTTCTCAACTAATAAGATTGCAAGTACAGTATTGATCCAACGAAGAATCACAAGTGAACAAAACTATGATCAACCAATAAAAAGACAAATATAGTCACTTAGGTGATATTGATTAAAAAGCAATCCAAGGGGCAAGCAAGTCCTGTAGGAGGATTTTCAGTTACAGATCTTTTCTGGAAAAGGTGGGTTAAAACTTTGGCCCTCACGCAGGTGATTAATACATGGGTGTGGTAGTTTCTAGTTTCTTTTCTTTTACATTACTGGCTTTCAGTGACTGTGTCTAGATTGTCCTCCATGTTGGCTGCTTGAAGGCCTGCCCTGTCTAACTGCCCACAAGATATCTAATTAGCTAACCCATCTATAGTAATAACCTTAGCATACTAGCCAAAACTAGAAACAATCCAAATAGCCATCAACAGAACTGTGAAGGACACCAAGGGAACATTGTTCGGCAATTTAAAAGTACTGCTATGTCCCACAACATGGATGAATCTCAAAAGTACACTGAATGAAATAAACCAGACACAAAACAGTGCATACTATGGTTCCACTCATATAACATTGTCTTTGGAAGTTTCTGAGTGGGCACAAGTGTAACCAACACCATCCTTCTCAAGACAATCACAAGTCACTTAAATCTTAGTTCTGGTACCTGGTTCATATTTTATTCCCTAGGCCTCCACTTTGTTTATCTGAGAAAAGTTGAGTGATGAACTGAAGCATCCTCCTCTATTTCTCAGCAAGTGTTTTCAAACATAGCCGTTTGTTGTAACAGTCCTATCCTCTCTGGCAGAAACTGCCTCAGCCAGTTGGATTGGCAGAAGTAACAAATGACAACAAATGACACAAGGCTTTCTCTTTCCTTTAGCTTTTTTTGGTGTCAGGGATCAAATTTAGGACTTGCAATCCAAGCAGGACTGCTGAACTAAATCCCCGGCCCATAAATGACGTGAAACTTTATGGGCTCTTCCTGACCCCTTCCAGCCGGGCAACATAGTAAATTTAATTTTTGTCTTTCTGTCTCTTATTTGCCACTGAATTCAAGAACTAAGTCTACTCTTCCATGTTATGTAATGCGCGACGTTAAATACCTTGGTTGCAACAGCCCTTTGTGGGGAGCGGTCTGAGGGTTTTCACTGTTAGGCCTGGAGAACTGCACTGGGTACTGCCCTAACTTAAGTTGGGAGATCTGCACTTTAAACAGTGCTGCCCAGCTCCTGAGAAAAGCTGCAACCTCAAACCACTGTTGCTGCCTGGGAGTGCTTTAGCAGTGAAAGTTAGAAGTAAATCTCTGGCCCAAGGTCGCTCTCCATTTGCTCCTCAATTAAGAATTTGCTGTTCTGCCGGGCGTGTTGGCTCACGCCTGTAATCCCAGCACTCAGGAGGCAGAGACAGGAGGATTGCTGAGTTCGACGCTTGCCTAGGCTACATAGTGAGCTCAAAGCCAGCCTGAACTACAAAGCGAGACCCTGTTTTAAAAAAAAAAAAAAGAATTTGCTGTTCTTTCCTTAGTGATTAGGTAGATCAACAAACTCCTTTGTGATGCACTCAGGGTAAAGTTATTGTCCCTTGACTGCTTGTCCTAATGATTTAATAGACTGAGAATGGCAAAGGAAAGTGGCCTTAGAAGGTAGAAGATAGGAAAGTTACATTTTTAGAAAGAAAGAACTAGTTGCAGGCCAGGTATGAGGGATAAATCACTACTTCCGGCTTTTTTTGCTTGCAGTTCTCTGTTTCCAATCTCTAACTGTGACTATAGACAATTGTTAGCCGCTTCTGACGTCACTAATGTCCTTGAAATTTGTATAAGTATAGCCCTTTGAATAAACTCGGGGCCTTTCAGTATTGACTGATTGGTCCTCCCGATTCCAGTTTTAGTATATGTGCTGCCGAAGTGAGCACACCTCCCGATTCCATTATCCTGTCTTCATTCTTTTTTTTTTTTTTTTTTTTTTTTGAGACAGGGTCTTGCTTTGTAGTTCAGGCTGGCCCTGAGCTCACTATGTAGCCCAGGCAAGCCTCGAACTCAGCAATCCTCCTGTCTCTGCCTCCCAAGTGCTGGGATTACAGGCGTGAGCCACCATGCCCGGCCTGTCTTCATTCTTATCTGCACCCCTTGACTTCACGACCCCGCTGTTTTGTCCAGCTGTCTCTGGCACCTTTCACTATTTGATAATTATAATACAGTCTCAATTCCAAATTTTTAGGAGTTTCCTATATTTTTTAATTTAATGTTTTGCAATCCTGGGGATTAAATAAAGGGTTTCATGCATGCTGTTTGAGTGCTCCTTCAACCATGAGCTAATATCCTCCATCCCTATTTTTTTTAATTGGGCTTAAAGAAAATCTCTACCCTGCCCTGTGCTGTTTTGCTAACTTAACAGTAGTGAACTGAGAACATGTAATGATTTCACTGAAATCTGTCCACTTTTTATACTTGTGGAACATGTTTTGAGGCTTTCTCTGCAAAACAATAAGGAAGATCTTAGCACTAGTTGCCAGGGGCAACTTTCCAAGGTAATGCTACTCTTGAAATATAATCCCTTGGGGACTTTTGAGTCTCAGGTGCAAAACCTAAATTAAGAAGCAACCGGGGGTCGGAGATTTAGCTCAGGCGTCTGCCTGGCAAGGGCAAGGTCCTGAATTTGATCCCCAGTACCATATACCACAGTGCTGGGTGTGGTGGCTCACACCTGTAATCCTAGCATTTGAGAGGCAGAAGTAAGAGGATTGCTGTGAGTTTGAGGCTTGTCTGGGCTACATAGGGAGCTCAGTGCCACCCTGAATTACAAATCGAGACCCTGTCTCAAAAACAAAGAGTAACTGAGTTTTGGCCAGGCATGATATATAGCACACTCACAATCCTAATACAGGGGAAAATATAATACTTAACCTACTAGATGTCAAATATAGCACATTTGTGTCCCCTGAAATCGAAGAATGAATTCTTGGGAACAGCGGCAGTTAACAGTAAGAAAGACTTATTGAGAGATAGTTCATGAGAAATAAGAGGGTACCTGAAAGTGGGTTGTCACCGAGGCCACTTCTCTAAGAATGTTTTATAGAGCAAAATATGACATGAATTCAACAAAGGTCCAACTGTAATCAACCAATAAGATTACAAGTTCCACTGCTTAGATAATATTGACTCAATAGGGATGTGGGTCACATAACAAGGGTACATGGAAAGAACAAAGGTATTTTTGGGAAGAGGTGGGTCCAGATGCTTTGGTCACCTATGTGGGTGACTAATGTCTATCTGATCTTTACTGGACTAGGTGATACCAATGACAATGTAAATCTTTCAGGGAGGCAGGTAAGTCTGGTGACTTATTATATCTTTATCTTGAGATGGAGATCTTTCATCTTTGGTCTTTCACAGATGCACCACCAGCCATAATTCTGATGTCTTTGTTTTTCTGCTGGGTTCCCTGAGAGCCCAGTCCTTTTCTGATTGCATACTCATTTCTGTCTTGTTTAGCTACCTATAATAATCCCAGCACTCTTGGAGGCTGAGGCAGGAGGATTAAAAGTTCAAGCCCATTCTGGGTGATGTAGCAAAATCCTGTCTGAAAAAGAAAAAAGAAGTTTACAAATGTAGTTCAGTGCAAAGGCTCTAGGTTCAATCCCTAATACTGGGGGTGGGGAGTATGTGAAAGTACTAATTAAATTTTAAAGGAGCTGATTATGAGCTAGAAGGTTTAAGAACAATGTAATGAAATGAAAACATAATAAAGTGAAAACCAGAGATAGATATGTACAATGGGCCCAGGTGATTTATCTGGATTCTGTGGAACAAGTCTAATTTGAAGTATTTTCTTCTGTTACCTTTTGTTGTTATTGTTTCTGGTAAAGAGGGTTGAGATAGGGTCTTGCTATGTAGTTCAGCCTGTCCTGGAACTCACTATGTAGCCCAAACTGGTCTTGAAATCTGACTTGCTGTGACCCGCCCCCCCAGGCTCCATCTCTTGAGTGATGGGATTACAGACATGCCACCACGCCCAGCTATTGTTCCTTTTATGGAGTGAAAATCTCCTAGAAAGTGACATTCAGGGAGCCTTTCAAAATGGAGTTTAAAGGTCATTTAAGAAAAGTGTTATTATTGGAGTTTAGGGCAAAAGCCCCAGCTCTGAGGATCCCAACAGTTAAGGCTCAGCCCTAGGTCCTTCAGGCCAGCTGAAGAGAACAGCAGCAGTGAAAAGCAGGAAGGGAGATTTATGCAGTGTGGCCATGCTGAGAAGCAGAGTGAGAGTTTCCGGATTTGTCTTCAAGGGGCCGATTTAAGCTTGGGGTTTATGTAAAAGGGAAACAAAGATGAGTGCTGTAGCTGTTAATCCTGGTCCATCTGGGGTCTGGTTGAGCTGTATCTCAGGTGTAGTTCTGTGAAGTGCTGGGATAGCTATCATCATGTAAAGAGGGCAAATTGCTTCCCATCGTGAGATCAAAGCTCCTGTTTAGGGGAGCAGCCTTGGCTTCTGTGCTGGGGTAACTGCTCCCATATGGGGAGGGACCTCACTGTGGGGTGGTCTGAGAGACTCAACTTTTCCTGAGAGCTGAAATGACTGAAAATTTTGAATGATGGAGAGAGATAGGCATCAGGCTGGGGGGTCCGGAAGTGTATGTGTAAGAGCTGGCAGTTGGGTGTTCCTATAAATCTTGAAAATTCCTTCTTCTTTTCTCGGTGTCCTCAGCCTTGAAGGGAGATGAGACAGGCTAGGTAAATTTAGGCGCATTAAAACTTTGTATAATAGGGCATCTGAAATGAACAGACACTTCTCAGAGGTAGAAGTCAAAGCAGCCAAGAAGCATATGAAGAAATGTTCAACATCACTGGTCATTCAAGAGATGCAGATGAAAACAACACTGAGATTCCACCTCACTCCACAAAGAATGGCCGCTATTACAAAATCAACCAACAATAAATGCTGGCGAGACTGTGGGGAGAAAGGAACCCTTCTCCACTGCTGGTGGGATTGTAGACTTGTGCAACCATTGTGGAGATCCGTGTGGAAATTTCTCAGAAAACTAGGACTACAGGTCCCATTCGACCCTGCTATCCCCCTGCTAGGAATATACCCAAAAGAATTTTAAAAATCACATTGGAGGGCTGGAGGGTTAGCTCAGTGGTTCCGATGCCTGCCTCGCAAGCGCAAGGTCCTGAGTTCGATCCCCGGTAACCACATACAATGCTGGGCGTGGAGACTCACGCCCACCAGCAATCAATACCACATACCACAGTGCCGGGCATGGTAGCTCATGCCTGTAATCACAGCACTCGGGAGGCAGAGGCAGGAGGATTTCTGAGTTCTAGGCTTGCCTGGACTACATAGTGAGCTCAGAGCCAGCCTGAACTACAAAGCGAGACCCTGTCTCAGAATAAATAAATACATAAATAAATAAATAAATAAATAAATAAATAAATAAATGTATGTATGTATGTAGATGAAGGCAGAGATGCCAAGTTTTAACTGTGTTTAGTTACCCACTGGCCATGTTCAGGCCCAGTCTCTAAATCCATTAACAGATTCACACGCATTTTAGTCGGCTGCTCAGAAATGTGAACTTTTGGTCATCTTAACCTTTGGATTGCAGACATCTAGGACACCCATGTAATTACATGTGTCCAGAAACTTGAGATATATGCCAAGAAGTCATCCGACTCTTAGTTCATGAACATTTTACTAAGTATACAATTCTTTTTTTTTTTTTTTTTTTTGCTTTTTGGAGACAGGGTCTTGCTTTGTAGTTCAGGCTGGCCCTGAGCTCACTATGGTGCCCAGGCAAGCCGCTGCGAACTCAGCAATCCTCCTGTCTCTGCCTCCCGAGTGCTGAGATTACAGGCGTGAGCCACCACGCCCAGCATTATATATGGTAACCGGGGATCGAACTCAGGTCCTTATGCTTGCAAGGCAGGCGCCGGAACCACTGAGCTAACCCTCCGGCCCAGTATACAATTCTTTATCTTCTGTTGGTCAAGCCCCTATCATGTAGTCTTACTCTTTTTCAACATTAAACAGAAGTTTCCTAAGAACAAAATATTACAGATAGCTAAGGAAGTAGAGACTGACAGGCAGTTAGAAACAGACCAGGTCCAAGGTCAGAACAGAGATGAGGCAAACTAGGTCTGTGGTCCAGACCCTAAGACGGAGACACGCTGTCTAGGCCAACAAGCCTTCCCAGAGATAACAGCACAGAGCTGTTCTGTAACTAGCACCATTTGGTCCAGTTAGCCTGAACAATATAACAAACACGTAGAAACAAAGTAATAAACACATAAGTAGAAGACCAGAACACTCTCACCCTCACTTCTCTTCCAGAAATGTTTTTGTCTTTTCCATGTTCTGTATCTTGCTACCTATCTTGTTTTTCTATTAAACCAATATGAGTTAAGTAACTGTATATATTTGTAATTCCTATAGCTTGACTGGAGTTTGACCCCCTGGAAACTCGTGACGCAACCTTACTGAATAAAAACCCCCTAGAAAAAAACCTTCAGTGACAAACCTGCTTTTAGGACACTTCCTGTCTCCTAAGAGCTTTCTTTCTTAAAAAAAAAAAAAAAAAATATCCTGGGCCAGAGATTAGCTCAGTGGTTCCAGTGCCTGCCTTGCAAGCAGAAGGTCCTGAGTTCGATCCAGGTAACCATATATAATGCTGGGCATGGTGACTCATGCCCACCAGCAATCAATACCACATACCACAGTGCCAGGCATGGTGGCTCACGCCTGTAATCCCAGCACTCAGGTGGCAGAGACAGGAGGATTGCTGAGTTTGAGGCTTGCCTGGGCTACATAATGAGCTCAGGGCCAGCCTGAACTACAAAGCAAAACCCTGACTCAAAAAAAAAAAAATCCTGGGCCAGGGATTTAACTCAGTGGTTCAGGTGCCTGCCTGGTAAGCGCAAGGTCCTGGATTTGATCCGGTACCACATATTGCAGTGCCAGGCATGGTGGCTCATGCCCATAATCCTAGCACTCTGTAATCCCAGCAGAGGAAGGAGGATTGCTGAGAGTTTGGGGTAAAACTTGGCTACATAGGGAGTTTAGGTCCAGCCTGAACTATAAAGTGAGACTCTGTCTCAAAAACAAAAACAAAAACAAATTCCAGGCCTGAGATTTAGCTCAGTGGCTCTGCCACCTGCCTAGCAAGCACAAGGCCCTGGTTCATCCTGGTAACCACATACAATATGATATTGGGCATGGTGACTCACACCCACCAGAAATCAGTACCACATCACAATGCTGGGCATGGTGGCTCACACCTGTAATCCCAGCACTCGGGAGGCAGAGGCAGGAGGACTGCTAAATTTGAGGTTTGCCTGGGCTACATAGTGAGCTCAGGGTCAGCCTGAACTACAAAGTGAGACCCTGTCTTAATTTAAAAAAAAAATTCCTACTCTTTATTTTATTTTTTTTTTATTTGTCTGCTTGTTTATTTGTTTTTGTGCCAACAGTCCAATTCAGTACTGTGCTTGCAAGGCAGGCACAGAGCCACTGACTACATCCCTGGCCCACATTTCCTATTTGTTTTTTTTGGAGACAGGGTCTCGCTTTGTAGTTCAGGTTGGCCCTGGGATTACAGGCGTGAGCCACCATGTCCGGCATTGTGGTATGTGGTGTTGATTGTTGGTGGGCATGTCTCCACGCCCAGCATTATATGTGGTTACTGGGGATCGAACTCAGGTCCTTGTGCTTGCGAGGCAGGCACCGGAACCACTGAGCTAACCCTCCGGCCCCACATTTCCTATTCTTAACTTTCTTCATTGTTTTTTTTGTTTTGTTTTGAGACAGGGTCTCACGTTGTAGTTCAGGCTGGCCCTGAGCTCACTACGTAGCCCAGGCAAGCTGCTGCAAACTCAGCAATCCTCCTGTCTCTGCCTCCCAAGTACTGGGATTACAGGGTTGAGCTATCACGCCTGGCATTGTGGTGTGTGGTACTGACTGCTGGCACATCTAACAGGTTGGGAGTTACTTCCTTCTAACAGAAGTTTTGGGACTTTGTAGTAAACCAACATTGCTTAACTATCTGTGCACCCACTTATTCTACCTGCTTCAGAACCTTTACTCTTAAGGCAAAATATAGACTCCTTTAACCAGTTTTACATTTTATAACTATACTGATAAGAATTAAGGACCTCTCTGGAGCTCTTATAAATTTAGGAAACAGTGTTTATGATTGCAAATAGACATTGTCCAACATACAAGTATATTTCCTTCATAAAATAACAAAATGCTACTTAATTAAAGCCAACAATGTATGTAGCTGACTTGCCTGCCCTGCTAGGCTGTGACAGAGACCTAAATCCTGTTCTGTAAAGCTTCAGCCCAGGATGGAGATAACATTCAGCTGAGGTCAGTGTGTCTCCCACTAAATTCCTTTCCCTGATTTATGGCCTCCCCCACTAACCGGCTGAGTTACCAGTAACTCTGGCCCAGCCCCTTTGTTTCTTCTGCAAAAATGCATTGCTTCCCTTTTACAGCCCTGCCTGTGATAACAGCTATTGCCAGATGCCTCACATACTGTTGCCAGATATCTTACATATACTCTGCCCTGTTTCTTCCCACACATGGAATCAGTAAATACTAGAGGTCTTGGATGCCTTTTGTCTTTGGAGCCCAGATTAACTCAGATGATCCCAGAGCCCCACTTTCTGCTTAGGCCTTGTTTCTGTGTCCTCTGTTCTTTGAATTTGCATCAATTGCCTTGTAGGACATTGAGACTCTCACCCAGGGAGAGCCTCAATAGATGTAAATTGTGTTTAGTGGTAGGACCAGATTTAAACAGCTGCCAAATTTTGTTTACTTCGTATGCCCAAATTCTAGATGTATATTGTATAAAGGAGAGCCCTGGTTAATTATTTTGCATGTATTAAACTTTTGTGGTCTGTTGTTTTGCGACAGGGTCTCCCTTTGTAGTTCAGCCTGGCTCTGAGCTCAAAACAATGCTCCTGCCTCAGTGCTGGGATTATAGGCACGCATCACTACAGCCAGTTAAATTTTTGTAGTTTTCAACTCTGTAAAGTTTTTTAGCTTTTAAAAGTAATTCAAGGGCCAGAGATTTAGCTCAGTGGTTCCGGCGCCTGCCTCGCAAATGCAAGGTCCTGAGTTCAATCCCGGTAACCACACACAATGCTGGGCATGGTGACTCAAGCCCACCAGCAATCAATACCACATACCACAGTGCCAGGAGTGGTGGCTAATGCCTGTAATCCTAGCACTTGGGAGGCAGAGACAGGAGGATTGCTGAGGTCGAGGCTTGCTTGGGCACCATATGTTTAAAATCTTTTTATCTACTGAAATGTAAAACAACATACAATATATAGGTATTGAGTTACTTTTTTTTTTCTTTTTATTTTGAGACAGGGTCTTGCTTTGTAGTTCAGACTGGCCCTGAGCTCATTGTGTAGCCAAGGCAAGCCTCGAACTCAGAAATCTTCCTGCTTCTGCCGCCTGAGTGCTAGGATTACAGGTGTGAGCCACCACGCCTGTTATTGTTGTATGTGGTTACCAGAGATCAAACTAGGGACCTTGTGCTTCCTAGGCAGGTGCCAGAATCACTGAGCTAAATCTCCAGCCCTAAAATTTGTTTCCGGTGAGAAACACACTGCCATTCATCTTCTGCAAAGTACTTCCCCTTGCTTTGCACTTGCTACCTTCTGAAGCAGTTCTGGAAGTCTTCTTTCATAAATGTCTGCAGTTATGTTTTTGTGGCTGCCTCTGCATCTTGAACCAACTCAAAATATTTCCCTTTCACCACAACTCTTGGGGAGAATCAGAAATTGCACAGTGCCACATCTGGTGAATAAGGCGGGTGTGGCAAATGCTAAGGTTGTGTGAGCCAGACTTCTGCAGGCTGGGACTCCCCATCACAGCTGGGCTCCCCATAGTGCTCATCGTACCAGTGAAGGCACTTCACTGGGAGCACTCCTCAGTGCTGCTGGGACACAGGCAATCTCTTCTGGCTGGAGAGTCTCCAACTGAGGTTTATGATTTTGTGCTCTATCTTCACTGCTTTTAACAGTCTTCTCATCGAGGGACACATTCCATTATAAGTCTCAATTAATTTATTGGTTGAATTCTTTGTTTTTGTTGATCAGGATAAAAAGAAAGCAATGTGCCAGGGATCCCTGAAGACATTAGCCAGCACCATCAGAGTGTTTCAATGGACTATGGCTCTGGAACTGCTCCTTCCTATGTGTGGAAGCATCTCCTTCCCTGTATACTTCCAAGTGAGCTGCTTTCTCAGCTTCCTCTTCTTTTACCAAGGTACTCAGAGGCAGCTTCAGTGTTCTCTTTTTTTTTTTTTTTTTTTTGAGATAGGGTCTCGCTTTGTAGTTCAGGCTGGCCCTGAGCTCACTATGGAACTCAGCAATCCTCCCGCTTCTGCCTCCCGAGTGCTGGGATTACAGGCGTGAGCCACCACACCCGGTTCAGTGTTCTCTTTGAAACGATCTCACAGTACACTTCCCAAGAGCAGCATGTGCCATACAGGCCCAGCCACTTCCATTAGAGGTATGCTGTGTGGGCTCGAAGTGGACCAGAACAACACTACTGTGCCAACTTGAAGATAAAGGACAAGGAGTCAGAAAAAAATGACCTTCAATGTTATTTGTAACCACCACTAGAAGAAAAAAGGGAAAAAGTACAACTTGAACAATTCCTTTATTAGCGAGAGAAGTCCAAGGACTTTCTGACTTTGCCTTAGTAAACCTAGACCTTCTAAACCAGATCAACATCCATGAGGTCTGATTTCATGTGTGCTGTTTTCTTAGGTTTATTCCTTAACCCCTGATTTCTCTTTGTTCAACAGATTTTCCCCATATTTGGTGATCGTGTACACCAATAGTTTATAGAGGTTTCAGTCCATAATGGGCTGGCTCCGAGGCTGGGATGGCAAACAGTCATTGCAGAGGAGAAACAACATGATGTACACAGAGCGTAAAGGTAACAACAGAGGTAGTTTATGGTGCCCACACCATAGCAACAGCAATACAAGAAGAAAGCTATAAACTTTAAAATTTAGACTCACAGCATATCTTGTTCTTTAGATGCATACATAGGTACACATTCCAAAATATATGTTGTTATAAACTAAGATAAATTATTGTTCATTTAACCAATCATACACTGATTATTGAAAACATGTTAAAGGTTGACACTTTTTAACCTTTTTTTTTTTTTTTTTTTTTAATGTGGCACCAAGGATTGAACCCATAACCTTGGACCTGTAAGGCACACAGAAGAACTACTGGGCCAAATTCCCAGCAACTTTTTTTTGTCTTTTTGAGACAGGGTCTTGCTTTGTGTTCAGACTGACCCTGAGCTCACTCTGTAGCCCAGGCAAACCTGGAACTCAGCAGTCCTCCTGCCTCTGCCCTCTACATAATGAGTTCATGGCCAGCCTGAACTACAAAGTGAGACCCTGTCTCAAAAAAAAAAAAATTTAAGCCTTTTATTTATAAGTCCTATGTGAGTCTCAAGTCTGTCCTGAAAAACCAATACAACTAATTTTTCTTTTTCTTGAGACTGGGTCTTGCTGCATAGTTCAGGCTAGGCTACAACTCACAGTAAATTCTCATGCCTCTGCCTCCCAAATCCTGGGATAATAGGCATGAGCCACCATGCCCAGCATTGTGGTGTGTGCTACTGATTACTAATGGGCACGAGTCACCATGCCCAATATTGTGGTATGTGGTTACTGGGGATTGAACCAGGGATTTTGTGCTTGCTAGGCAGGCGCAGGAACCATTGAGCAAAATCCCTGGCCCCAAAAAATATTTTCTTTAATGAAGCAGCTGAAAGTATTTTAACCAGCTATTAATACAAATTAAACAGGAAGATGGACAAACATAGAACATGCAAAACAATTATTTTTAAATAAGAGTACACTCAGATGTATTCATCAACTCTTTTACAGTTTTTAGCTTTGTAACTCTAAATAGACTAGTTAGAAATTGTCCTATACAGGCTGGGGATTTAGCTCAGTGCTTCTGACATCTGCCTCACAAGTGCAAGTTCACAAATTTGATCTCCAACTGGGCGTGGTGGCTCACACCTGTCATCCCAGCACTCGGGAGGCAGAGACAGGAGAATTGCTGAGTTCGAGGCTTGCCTGGGCTACATAGTGAGCTCAGGGCCAGCCTGAACTACAAAGCGAGACCCTGTCTCCAAAAAACAAACAAACAAAAAAACCAAGTTTGATCTCCAGTACCAAAAAAAAAGAAAGAAATTGTCCTACAGGTTGTCATTAATTAACAGTGATCTCCTGTAATAAGTTAACACCAACAAGAATTAGAAGGGCAAAAAGAAAAAGGAAAATAAAGTTTTTCAGGGCCAGGGATTTAGCTCAGTGTTTCTGGCTTTTGCCTGGCAAGCACAAGGTCCTGAGTTTGATCCCCAGTACCACATACCACAATGGCAAGTATGATCACTGACGTCTCTAATCCCAGCATTTGGGAGGAGAAGCAGGAGGATTACTGTGAGTTGGAAGTTTGCCTGGGCTACATAGTGAGCTCAGGGCCAGCCTGAACTGCAAAGCGAGACCCTGTCTCCAAAAGAAAAGCAAGACCCTGTCTCAAAAAAAAGATAATTTTAGCTACTGTACTTTTAGAGTCTTCTCAGGCCAGGTTTAGGTATAGAAAGAAACTAGGTGACACTTTTTGTAGCCAAGTATAGCTAAGGGGAAAGGCTCTAATCTACCTTGCTGCAGTTGTCTACCTTTCTCTCCCTTTTGAAAAAAGGGGAGAAAAGGCATTATTGCTATATTCGCTTATTCTGTACCCCTGAGGTCTTTGATTTTTGACCCTATCCAGTGCCAGGGGCAGCAAAATGGGGGGGGGGGCTTGAAAAAGTGCCCAGAATTCCATATATCCTCTCTTACCATAAGCCAAGGAGGACCCTTTTCCTCATGATCCTATGGCCCTTGGATCATTTCTAACTATGGGCTTCCCTTTTTTCAGCCCCCAGCTAGTCTTTGAGTATGGAATGGGTGACAGCCTGGTGATATGTTCTGGAGAAAAATCATGAAAAAAGACAGACAGGGCTCTAGAGACTGGGGGCTATGGCTATCCCTTAATACTTCTTTTGTATTTTTTGATACAGGGTCCCGCAACGCACTTCAGGCTGGCCTTGACACACATCCACCAGCAATCAGTACCACATACCACAGTGCCCAGTGTGGTGGTTCACACCTGTAATCCCAGCATTCAAAAGGCAGAGGCAGGAGGACTGCTGAGTTGGAGGCTTGCCTGGGCTACATAATGAACTCAGGGCCAGCCTGAACTGCAAAGTGAGACCCTGTCTCAAAAAATCATCAGTGGTATAATGGCACCATTTTATTTTGAGACAAGGACTCCTTACATAGTCTATCTAGACTGGCCTCCACTTTTTTTTTTTTTTGTGACAGGGTCTCTCTTTTGTAGTTCGGGCTGGCTCTGAGCTCACTATGTATCCTAGGCAAGCTTCGAACTCAGCAATCCTCCTGTCTCTGCCTCCTGAGTGCTGGGATTACAGGCGTGAGCCACAACGCCTGGCTGGCCTCCACTTTTGGCCACTCTCCTCCTGCCTTAGCCTCCAGAGTGCAGGGATTACAAACAAGAGCCACCATGCCCCATGGCACTATTTAAAACCAGTCCACCCAGTCTGAATGACATTCCTTGGGGGGGAGGAGCAAACAAACTCCCTACTTTCCAATTTTGTCTTAAGGGCAGAAAAGCAGACAAACTTGGACTAAAACTTTTTCATTCATTCTTTGAGAGTTGGAGGACCAGTTTTTAAGAACATATACCAGGCATAAGTCTGAGGTAATAATGAAGGCCAGCTTCACCTGGAGTCATGTAGGAACTAGTATGGGACTGACTTGAGCTAGACACTGAACGTTTGCAGGGAGTAGCAAACTCACTAACCTGGAGAGATAGAAACGTTGTCAATCAAGAGTCCTGGAATTTGCAGCCATGGGGAAGAAAATTTCCTTAGACAAGATGCTGCTGCTGTTGCTACTGCTACTGTTGTAGATTGCATTTTTTTTCCTGAGGGGAGGGGCAGTGGATAAGAGATAGAAGAGTAACTGTACATAATGAACAAGAATTTTATCTATAGAGACTCATCTTTATTTTCCAAAGGACAAAAACCAAAAGCTTTGCCAGGAGGGTCTCCAGTTCTTAGAAAACATGTTTCCTAAAGATAAAAGCTACAAGTGACTCCCAATACAACAGTATTACCTGGCATGGTGGTAAACACCTGTAACCTCAGCAGGAGGTGAGGAGGCTGAGGCAGGAGAATTACCAGGAGTTCAAGGCCAGCCTGGATATATAGGGAGTTCTTAGTGAGTTCAAGGCCAGCCTGAACTATGTAGCAAGACCCTGACTCAACAGCAACAAAAAAAAATCAAAACAACCTCCACTATGCCATAGCCTCTGGTCTCCAGAGCACTGTCTTTTTTTTTTTGAGACAGGGTCTCACTTTGCAGTTCAGGCTGGCCCTGAGCTCACTGTGTAGCCCAGGCAAGCCTTGAACTAAGTGATCCTCCTGTCTCTGCCTCCCGAGTGCTGGGATTACAGGCGTGAGCCACCACGCCCAGCAGCACTGTCTTGTCTTTTGCCACGATTTTTCTCCAGAACCTGTCACCAGGCTGTCATCCATTCCATACCAAAGACTAGCTGGGGCTGAAAAATGGAAAGCCTATAGCTAGAAATGATCCAAGGGCCATGAGATCTGAAGAAAGGGGTCCTGGCTTATGGAAAGACAGGATATATATAGGCTGAGGCAAGGTGTTTAAGGCTAGCCTGCATTTAAAAAGTGAGACTGTCTCAAAAACAAACAAAAAACAAAACAGTATTGCCAAAAAGCAAAAATTAAACTAGTGACCAAGGGGCCTGAACAGATTGTTTTTCTAACTTTTTTTTTTTTGGATGACTTTCCTTTTATTTGGATAGCTCTTATATCCAGTACTGTAAAGTACAACAAAACTTAAAACTACAGTACTATACAGTGTAATCAGCAAAAATTATGGTACTGTATAAAGAAGGTATAATGTACAAAAAAGGACATTGATGCTCCATCAAGAAGATGCACAGAAATACACACACACACACACACAAATGATGGGTGCTAAGTCCAAGCTGTAGGTCATAAATCTAGACAGTCGTTAAATTAGCAGGTTGTTAGACAAAGAATATTTGTAATTAACACCCCCATATCATCAACATATATATTTGAAGACCATGATTCGCATCATTCTCTTCTCTAAGTTCAAGGACATCAGCTCCTGAAGCCTCACTGTTCTGTACTCCAAATCTTTACAGTCTTAATTTTTGCTTTTTGTTTAATTTTTGCTTTTTGGCAATACTGTTTTGTTTTTTGTTTGTTTTTGAGACAGTCTCACTTTTTAAATGCAGGCTAGCCTTAAACACCCAGCAATTCTCTTGCCTCAGCCTATATATCCTCTCTTGCCATAAGCCAGGACCCCTTTCCTCAGATCTCATGGCCCCTGGATCATTTCTCGCTGTAGGCTTTCCATTCTTCAGGACTGTTCCAGGTTAGCTTTTTCCAGCCTGCAGAAGTTGTCCCTCGGGGATCAATTCCAAAACTCTGTTACACAGGTTAAATGTCCAGGCAGCGGGGGATATAGGTGCTTGAGAGACCGCCCAGTAGTATTCATTCAGCTGTGGCTCGGAGGGTCTCCCGTGGCTGCCACTCTGCCTGGGGTAGCAACCAAACATCCTCATCTCCAAGTTTCTCTCTGACTAACAGGACAATATTTCTGTCTAGCTCCTGGTGCAGTGACGTTTGGTCATTTATTTTATCAGCTGTTACACCAGCTCCAGGTTTGAACTTTAGCAATGCCTGCTCCCATGAATCTTCCAAATCTTGCACAAGAAATATATCCTATTCATCTTCTTCAACATCATAGAGGTCAGCTTTCTTCCTTGCCAGTCTCTGGGCTTCATCCAGAACACGAAGTCTGTGGTCTGAATATAAGCTATTCTCTACCTCAGTGTGCTGCAGCAAAGCCGCCATCTCTTCCTGCTGAGGGGTCAGAGACTTGGAGATGAGCAGTAACCGCTGCAGACACAAAGCGCCCAGTAAATGCCATGGCGACCTGTTGTTTAATGGTATGGTCTCAAGAGACAGGCTGCGACAACTGAAGCTACCTGCCCAAAGTCTCCGGATCAACCACCAGCCTCTTGTCACCCCTGACACAGTGTGCCTCACAAGCACCGCCATCTTTCTCTTTTCCTAACTTTTTAGAGAAAGTGAGAAAGTCAATTAATGGTGTTTGCTTCAATATTATTTGGGGCTCATAAATATGTGTGCTTCTAGAGATAGCTGTCCTTGCTGTCATCGCAAAATCAGTTTTCTTCACTGTGCTCAGGATGAGGATGGCTGGCTCTTTCTATTTTTTGAGACAAATCTCACTTTGCAGTTCTAAATTCACTATGTAGCCCAGGCTAGGCTTGAGCTCACAGCAATTTTCCTGCCTCTGCCTCCTGACTGCTGAGATTATAGGCATGAGCTACCACGCCCAGCATTATGGTATGTGGTTACCAGTTTGAATTTGGGAATTTGCATTTGCCAGGCAGATGCTGGAACCGCTGAACTAAATCCCAGGTTCTCCCTCTCTTTTTGTAACCTAGTTAGGAAATACATTTTATTTTAAAATTCAATATTCACACACATGCAACTATCAAAAATGCAATGTAACAACCCTTAACTTTACATAACATACTTTGTTTCTTCTCTAGTATAATGTTTTTCTTTTTTATTAAGTTTATTGATTTTTGTTTTTGTTTTTTGCAGTACCAGAGATTGAACTCAGAATCTTGCACTTGCAAGGCAAGTGTGATGCCACTGAGCTAAATCCCTGGCCCTAATTGTTTTTTTTTTTTTTTTTTTTTTTTTTTTTTTGAGACAGGGTCTCGCTTTGTAGTTCAGGCTGGCTCTGAGCTCACTATGTAGCCTAGGCAAACTTCGAACTCAGCAATCCTCCTGTCTCTGCCTCCCGAGTGCTGGGATTATAGGCGTGAGCCACCACGCCCGGCCCTAATTCAGTTTATTGGGACATTTTAAGTATACATGATGACTGCATTCATCATAAGGAATTTGTATCTATATATGATATATCTTATATTCTTATTTTTCCCATTCCCTTCTCTCTTTTAAACCTCTCCATCCTTCCTTATTTACAAACACATTGTTTCCATTTTTCCTTCTTTTCTCACTTTTCTTTCTCTTCCTCCCCCCTCCCATCAGTTCCCCTTCCTCTTTGAACATGTTTTCCCTATTTCATAGTATCTATTTTACATTTTGGTCCTCATTTCAGTTGAATATGTAAGACCAGAGAAACAGGTGATATTTAAATGTATATTCCAATTTATTTCATTTAATAGTATGGCCTTGGGCCAGAGATTTAGCTCAATGGTTCCGGACCCTGCCTGGCAAGCACAGGGTCCCTGGTTCAATCCCCGGTAACCACATACAAGAATACCGGCCATGGTGACTCATGCCCACTAGCAATCAGTAGCACACACAACAATGCTGGGCATGGTGGCTCATGCCTGTAATCACAGCATTTGGGAGGCAGAGGCAAGAGGATTGCTATGGGTTTGAGGCTTGTCTGGGCTACACAGTGAGTTTAGGGGCAGCCTGAGTTATAGAGTGAGACCCTGTGTCAAAAAAACTTAAAAAAAAAAAAGTACTGGAAACAGAAAGGCCAAGCCCTGCCAAGCAGTACTATTTATAGAATTTCAAATTGCTGTTTATCTTGCTGACCTGACTATTGCATCTCCAACCTGAGACCTAGCTCTCTTCTGATTTGCTTCCAGCCACAAATCTGATGTCTCTATCTTTTCCTGTATGTGTGTGCTGACTGCTTTGAGAGCCAAATTTTCTCTGACTGTATTTTTTTTTTTTTTTGAGACAGGGTCTCGCTTTGTAGTTCAGGCTGGCCCTGAGCTCACTATGGTGCCCAGGCAAGCCGCCACGAACTCAGCAATCTTCCTGTCTCTGCCTCCTGAGTGCTGGGATTACAGGCGTGAACCACCCACGCCCAGCATTGTGGTATGCGGTGTTGATATGTTGGTGGGCGTGAGTCTCCACACCCAGCATTATATGTGGTTACCGGGGATTGAACTCAGGACCTTGCCCTTGCAAGGCAGGCGCCGGAACCACTGAGCTAACCCTCCAGCCCATCTCTGGCTGTATATTAATTTCTTACTTAAGTGCCTATAATACAGTGAACAAACATGGCTAGCTAGAGAACAACATTGACATCCTTTTTTTTTTTTTGAGACAGGGTCTCGCTTTGTAGTTCAGGCTGGCCCTGAGCTCACTGTGTAGCCCAGGCAAGCCTCGAACTCAGCAATCCTCCTGTCTCTGCCTTCCAAGTGCTGAGATTACAGGTGGGAGACACCACGCCCAGTATTGTGGTATGTGGTATCGATTGCTGGTGGGCGTGAGTCTCCCCACTCAGCATTGTATGTGGTTACCCGGGATCGAACTCAGGACCTTGCACTTGCGAGGCAGGCGCCGGAACCACTGAGCTAACCCTCCGGCCCCCTGACATCCTTTTTTTGAGAGATCTTGATTTTCAAAGTATCTAAATGGGAGGCTGGGAGTGTAGCTTAGTAGTATGGTATGTGACTGGCAATCACAAGTCCCTAAATTCAATTCCTGGTACTAAAGAAAACGAAGTATCTGAATCACTACAGAGTATCTATTAAACTCTGTTATATGCCTAGTACTGAATAAAGCCATCTTTATATGGCATCTCATTTACATATTTATTTACTTATCTATCTATATATCTATATTATTTTTGAGACAGTGTCTCACTTTTGTAGTTCAGCCTGGGCCTGAGCTCACTATGTAGACCAGGCAAGCCTCCAACTCAGCAATCCTTCTGCCTCTGCCTCCCAAATGCTGGGATTGTAGGTATGAACCACCATTGTGGTTCATGGAAAGTCCAGTACCACAAAAGGTACCACAAAGCCCAGCATTGGTACTGGGAATCGAATTTGGGATCTTGGACTTGCTAGGCAGACTCTGGAACCACTAAACTAAATCCCGGGCCAAATATATATTTTTGGTGTTGAGGAGTTGGCTTATGTTCTTATACATGCTAAGGCTGTGTGCAATTTAATTTGTAAACTATGTCTTAGTTTGCTATCTTATTTAATAATCTCAATAATTTTATGCAACCAGGGTGTGGTGGCTCACACCAGTACTTCAGGGCTACCCTGAACTACAAAGCAAGACCCTGTCTCAAACAAACAAAAAATAATAATCATCATTTAATGCAGTTCCTAGCAAGATTTACTGTTCTGTTTACAAAAGGAACCTAGTCTTACCATAAGTTTGTATGAAAGTTTTTTTTATTTTGTAGTACCAGGGATCAACTCGGGCCCTTGTGCTTATAATGTGGTAGGTACAGTTCTGATTGAACTAAATCTTCAGCTTTTACTTATTTTTTGGAGCATTGGGGATAGAACCCAGGTTCATACTAGGAAATACTCTCCCAGGGAGCCATACACCTTAGCCTCTAGTTGTTGTTACTGTTCTTTTTTAGTTTTTTTTTTTTTCCTTTTTTTGAGACAGGGTCTCACTTTGTAGTTCAGGCTGGCCCTGAACTCACTATGGTGCCCAGGCCAGCCGCCGCGAACTCAGCAATCCTCCTGTCTCTGCCTCTGGAGTGATGGGATTACATGTTATTGTTTTTTTCTGAGACAGGGTCTTGCTTTGTAGTTCAGGCTGGCCCTCAGCTCACTATGTAGCCCAGGCAAGCCTCCAACTCAGCAATCCTCCTGCTTCTGCCTCTCGAGTGCTAGGATTACAGAGGTGAGCCACCACGTCCACCACTGTGGTATGTGGTATTGATGGCTGGTGGGTGTGAGTCACCACGCCCAGCACTGTACGTGGTTACCCGGATCGAACTCAGGACCTTGCACTTGCGAGGCAGGTGCTGGAAATACTGAGCTAAATCTCCAGTCCCTGTTTTAGTTGTTTTTGAAGCGCCCCCTCCTCACTGGGGATCGAATTCAGGGCCTTCACAAAAAGTTGCATCCCAGCCCTTTTCAATTGTTTTTACTTTTAGACAGTCTCAATAAGTCCTTAAATTGCCCAGGTTGGGTTCAAGATTGTGATCCTCCTGCCTGTTTAATAAATGGAAGGTGGGGGAGGGAAGAGGATGAAATAATTAAAATGCATATATCAATTTTCCAGGGGCCAGGGATTTAGCTCAGTGATTCCGCCCTCTGCCTGGAGTCCTGAGTTCAATCTCTGATACCACATATCACAATACCGCGCGTGTGGTGGCTCATGCCTGTGATCCCAGCACGTGGTAAGTATAAGCAGGAGGTGGTAAGTATAAACAGAAGGATTGCTGCAAGTCTGAGGCTAGCTTGGGCTACATGGTGAGTTCAGGGCCATCCTGAACTATAAAGTGAGATCCTGTCTCAAAACAAAACGAAACAAACTTTCCAAAGGAATGTAATCATCATGTACTGCAACCATGTACTAATCCCAGAAAAACTCTAAGAAAAATAGACAATACATTAACAAGTGGAAAAACAAACATCAAGTTACAAAAACACGGTAATAAATTGCACGGTATGACTTTCAAGGGCGGGCTTCACAGTAGACGCTTATTTAGAGCTTGTAAAGGGACAGGGATTTGGCTGGGCCTAAGAAAGGTCTGCGGAGCGCCGAGGTCGTGTGTGCTCGCGTTTGAGCGCTTGCGCGCAGCCAGCCAGGGTTGTCTAGTTGCCCGGATGAACTCCTCAGGTAACAATTACCTGTGGTGAATTGGGCCCTGTGCCTGATTCAAATCTTCCTGTGAAAAGATCTTTCTGAGACTTAAAAGGTTTATCCAGTGAAAAAGTCTGTTTACATCCGTTTACTTCAGGAATGTAGATATTTACTTTAAATATGTAAATTTCTTTTATAAAAGGTCAGCCTTTCATTTCTGTCAGGGTAGCACTTGTTTTGTGTGTGGGTCGCTGAAGGGTGCAGTGGAGACCAAGCCGGGGGCGTTAGTCCTGCACAATATCCCCAGCCCTATATTTTGAGACGGTCTCGCTAAATTGCTATCATTTGCTCCAATCGGCCATCCTCTTGGCTCCGCCTCCCACAGTGCTAGGATTACAGGCCTTCGCCCTCACACTGCTCAGAACCGCCATCTTGAAACACGCCACAGAAACGTATTTTGAGGTGGCATATTTTGGATCCCTACGATAGAAGCTGCAAAACACTTCCTGGTTCAAAATACTATAGGCCTTCAATTTAGATAGTCAAACGCGAGAGGCAAATTATACGGTAAAGCAGGTCGGGAGCAACCCTTAACAGAGGGGCCCCACGGGCAGTTGAAGCCCCGCCCTCTCCCTCAAGGCGCCCTCGCACCCGCGCTGGCCTACTACGCATGCGTACGCCCTCGCTCCACCCATTGCCACCGCGGTCGGAGCCATTTCGCCGCCTCCTCCACGCGAGTTGCGGTGTGCTTCTCCGCAGTCTCTCTGAGAAGACCAGAGTTACGGACGGACAGGCGGCCGAAGGTTGTACCGTCGGGCACCGGGAAGTCAGGACTGGTAAGAAAGAGATGTGATTGCCTTGTGGGGTGGCGCGAGCGAGCGGACGGGCCGTCACTGTCGATCCCGCTTTGTTGTGAGGCGCGGGCCGCCGGGTGGAGGAGGGGCGGCGGCCTAACCGGTGTGCGCGTGCGCTAGGTCAATGGCGCACTAGGATAGAGCTGCTGCGTTTGGCCCCAGCCCTTCGTGGTTCTTCCTAGTTCTAGTCCCAGTCTACAAAGCCTGCTTCCTCTATCCTGGCTTGCTGGGCCCCGCCGCGGCTGAGGGAAGGGAGGGATGAATTGCCTGTGGTGGTTGCGGCCAGCACCCCATGCACACCTAGGGTCCTTTGTTAATTCATTCTTGTGACAAACGTCCTGTAGGACATAATGGTGTAGGACCACGCAGATTCAGTGGAATTCTTGGCATTAGGTTTGGTGAACTGGGATGCGGTTAAAAGCAGGCGGTATTAAAATAAAATGCCTATGATTTGGTGGAAGATAGGAATTAAAGATCGCAGAGCCAGAGCACTGCTTTAGATAAGGAAGCTGCTCCGAAGGGAGGAGCTATTTAGGCCTGTATCTTGGCATTAAGGGCCAAGAATGCTTCTTCGAAAGTGCAGAGTTTATTAGATTACGCCCAGAGACTGGCCTGGAATAGACGGAGTGGAGTACATTGTGTCTGAAGGATAGTGAGGCTTTAAGAAAAGGACAGGCTTTAGATTAGTAGTGGAAACTAGTGTAATATAATAATACAGTACTGTTTCTAGATGAGCAATAGGGGTAGCAGGGAAAATGGGGAGAAACAAAGGGATAGGAGGTGTTATAGTAAATCTGGGGTCACAATCCTTTGAAATTACGCATTCACCAGTTAGGTTCTCTGTCCTGTGTGACAAGTTATTTTTCTCAGCGGGTAAAAGGGAGTAATAATGCTCTACAATTGTGAGGATTAAGTAAAATATTAAATATAAATGGTCGACCAAGAATGATCACTGGCACACAGAAATCTATACGATTAGCCAAAAAAGACGTTATATAGAGGGTGAATTCTGACTTCAAAGTTGGGGAATGAATGGGTAGGGGTTGGAACAGATTAGAGGAGGTAGTTTTAAGTTTCTGTTTTTGCTGAAAGGACAAGTTAGTGTACAGATGGATGTATGAATGTTTCTGTTGAACGAGTTTGACTTTAGAACTTCAAAGAGAGGGCCGGAGATTTAGTTTCAAAGAGAATGAACTTTCTGTAAATATTTTGGATATCAGTATGTAGTTAATGTGAATAGACGAAACCACTTAGGGAGAAAGAAGTTGATACTAGTCATATTTTATATTATTCAATCTAGATCTATTTTCTGTTGTTTTGTTTTTTGAGACAGGGTCTGGCTTTGTAGATGAGGCTGACCCTGACCTCACTATGCAGTCCAGGCTAGCCCGCTCCCAGCAGTCCTTCATGCTTGCCTCTGCCTTACGAGTGCAGGGATTGCAGGTGTGATTTACCACCCGGCTCTGGATCTGGTTTTCTGAATTAATCAGGAATGGGAATGGAGTTGCTAGTTTACAGATACCTGAGATGATGTAGGGAAAGGGTTTTTTATTTTTCCCCATTTCTTTTTTCTTTTCCAAACAGGGTTTCACTATGTGTAGTGTTTTGTTTCGTTTTTTCGTTTTGTTTTGTTATTTGGCGGTGCCAGGGATCGAACTTGGGTCCTTTTGCATCCAAAATAGGCACAGTACCACTTGAGCTAAATCCCCAGCCCTCACTTCCTGTAGTTTAGGCTGGTCTCGAACTCAGCAGCACTCCATGTCAGTTTTCTAAGTGCTGTAATTACAGGCATGCACCGTCATGCCCAGTTGAGAAGGTTTATTTTTCTCAGGGTTTGAGCACTTTTTGCACATCATTGGCCCATAGCGTAGCTTTAGGGCTTAGAAAGCAACATACAATGGCTAGGAGTGTGAGGTGGAGCAAAGCTGCTCATCTGATGGTTAGATTGCTTGT
The DNA here is from genome assembly GCA_004025085.1 of Thryonomys swinderianus. NCBI lineage: Eukaryota > Metazoa > Chordata > Mammalia > Rodentia > Thryonomyidae > Thryonomys > Thryonomys swinderianus. The sequence goes on along the minus strand of PVIC010002645.1, from coordinate 29,874 downwards.
GAGATTTTTTTTTTTTTTGAGACAGGGTCTTGCTTTGTAGTTCAGGCTGGCTCTGAGCTCACTATGTAGCCTAGGCAAGCCTCAAACTCAGCAGTCCTCCTGTCTGCCTCCCGAGTGCTGGGATTACAGAGTGCTGGGATTACAGGTGTGAGCCACCAAGCCCTGCTATTTTTTTTTTTTCTTATTTTGAGACAGGGTCTTGCTTTGTAGTTCAGGCTAGCTCTGAGCTTACTATGTAGCCCAGGCAAGCCTCGAACTCAACAATCCTCCTGACTCTGCCTCCTGAGTGCTGGGATTACAGGCGTGAGCCACCACGCCCGGTGAGATTGTTGAGTTTTGGCCTCATTATCTCTTCAAAGGTACCACCTTATAACTAGATTCCCCTCTGAGGGCCCATCTCTTAAAAGATTCTATAATCTCCAGGACCATCCTGCAACTAGTCTGCAGGCCTTTAGATTCATTTACTCAAAATGCAAATGTGGTCTTTGACTTATTGCTTATAGTTCAGACTAAATTATTTAGACTGGTAGTTTCCATATCCTTTAATGTTTTATAGATTCATGTAGAAGAATAGTTGTAGTGAATAACCCTAACCTAAAAGAGAGCTGTAGTGCTGAACTTTTTTTTTTTTTTTTTGAGACAGGGTCTCACTTTGTAGTTCAGGCTGGCTCTGAGCTCCCTATGTAGCCCAGGCAAGCCTTGAACTCAGCAATCCTCCTGTTTCTGCCTCTCAAGTGCTGGGATTATAGGCCAGTGCTGGGATTACAGGCGTGAGCCACCATGCCCACTGTGGTATGTGGTATTGATTGCTGGTGGGGGTGAGTCTCCACGCCCTTGCTGAACATTTGAACTGTCTTCACTTGAAGAAGTGAATGCTAGAATAGTATTTGATTTTAACTAATACCTGTGTAGCCTGAAACTAAGGATAGTCTGCTAGTGACACAGTCAGAAATCATAAATATAGAGAAGAGATAGACTCTCGGACCCCTGTTACTCATTAAAAGCACGATTTTTATCTTAGGCATTCAGGGAAATAAAATCAGAGGCCCCCCCCCAAAGAAAAACCCAGTAACTTTTGCCCAATAAGTAACTAAAAGCAGAACAAATTTTGACCTTTGTAAAACTTCCAGTCAGAATCTCTTTTCAGATTTTTTTTGTACTAGGTATCAAACTTGGGACCTTCTGCTTGTGAAGCGGACACTAGAACAAGTGAGCTTATCCCTAGACCCTCAGAGATTTGTATATAGACATGTTTGTCATTTAGGGAATGCCGCTTTGTGAAGCTCTTTCAGGGATTCCCCTTTTTTTTTTGAGACTGGGTTTCGTTTATAGTTCAGGCTGGCCCTGAGCTCACTATTTAGCCCAGGCTAGCCTCGAACTCACAGCAGTCCTCCTGCCTTTGCCTCCTGAGTGCTGGAATTACTGGCATGAGCCACCTTGCCCAGCATTGTGATGTGTGTTACTTGATTGCTGGGATTATGGGTGTGCATTGTGGAATGTGATGGGAATTGAGCTCAGTAGTACCTTGCCCTTGGGAGACAGACACCAAAAACCACTGAGCTAAATCCCCAGCTCTCTTCTTTTCTTACAATGTCTTAGGTGTTCCAATTATGTTACCAAAATTTGTAAATGGGTAGTTTTAATAGTATGATAAAATATACTGTACTTAACCTAATTTCAGTAATTTCCAGATATTATTTCCAGGTTTTCATAATGCTATTTTTAATCTTTTTTTAAGGTCTGAAGAAGACACGTGAATCATGGGTGACATTAAAAATTTTCTGTATGCCTGGTGTGGCAAAAGGAAGATGACTCCAGCATATGAATTTAGGGCAGTTGGGAACAAAAACCGGCAGAAGTTCATGTGTGAGGTACTAAAGAATATAGTTCATCTTATCTATCTGATTTATGAAGTTTGTTTTAGAATTAAAAGAATGAAGTTTGATTTGGAAACATTAAAGTCTGTTGTACATTGGGAGAGACTAAAGAATGATTTTCATTATGATTTTTTTTTTTTTTTTTTTGAGACAGGGTCTCACTGTGTAGTTCAGGCTGGCTCAGAGCTCACTATGTAGTCCAGGCAAGCCTGGAACTCAGCAATCCTCCTGTCTCTGCCTCCCAAGTGCTGGGATTAGGCGTGAGCCACCACACCTGCCCAGCACTCTGGGGTGTGGTGTTGATTGCTCATGGGAGTGAGTCGCCACACCCAGCATTGTATGTGGTTACTGGGATCAAACTCAGGACCTTGTGCATGCGAGACAGGCACAGGAACCCCTGAGCTAAATCTCTGGCCCTTGACTTAATATTTGATCTTTTTATATATATTTTTTTCAAGAGCATTAAAAGTTTCTTTTTAGAGTTAGTACAAGATGAAATAAGTGGAGAGGTTGTTGTAGTTATTCTGTTTTAGTTTGTTTTGCTTTTTTTATTATTAGAATTTTCTTTCATGGTACTGGGGCTTGATCGCAGGGCATTGTGAATGCTAGGCAAGCACTCTACCATTGAGCCATACCCCCAGGTGTTTTTTAATTATTATAAAATCAGATTTTATTCTTTTTTTGTGGGTGGACAGGGTCTCGCTTTGTAGTTCAGGCTGGCCCTGAGCTCACTATGTAGCCCAGGCAAGCCTCGAACTCAGCATTCCTCCTGTCTCTGCCTCCCGAGTGCTGGGATTACAGGCGTGAGCCACCAGGCCCGGCTAAAATCAGATTTTAATGTGAAGTACTCTTAGAATATCTCTGCCACTTAAATTAGTACTCATTTTTTTCTGATTAACTTATCACAAGATACTACATTTCAAGCTTTTTTATAAGGTTTCTCATGTGTTCTCAGTTTTAGTTTTTACCACTTATATAAAGTATCCTTAAAAGTAAGGTGTTTGTAATCTCTTAATGAACTGGTTATTGAATTATGAGTTTTTGAAATTCCAGTATTACCCAGCATTAATACCTTTTTTTCTTGGCTCTTCCAGGTTCGTGTGGAAGGATATAATTATACAGGCATGGGCAATTCTACCAATAAAAAAGATGCACAGAGCAATGCTGCCAGAGACTTTGTGAACTATTTGGTTCGAATAAATGAAGTAAAGAGTGAAGAAGTCCCATCTGTTGGGGTATGTATATATAATCATGTTTTTGAGATGTATGTTTAAGGGGAGTAGGAATGGCTTTCCTACCTTCTTTGGGTGTGAATTCCACTAGCAAAACAGACTAACCGGTAACATTTGTTATCTCCATGGAAACATGAAAGAACGGTGAATATCCAAAAACCCAATGAGTTCTTAGAAGCTTATATGGATAGCCTACGACTTAACACTTGCTCTACTTGTAATGGTGGGGATATAATACAAGTTCAGTAGACACTATAGCAATTTTTCTGTGGGCCATCTATGCCGTATGAGAAGCTCACAACTTCCAGTCCCATGTGATCACAAGCGTAAAAAACTAACACCCAGTGTACTCTGTTGATTAGATGTAGTGATTAGTAGGTTGAACATGCTAAATTATTATTTCTAAGACTTTCAGTTTATGGTGGATTTATTGAGACACAATGCCATCTTGAAGAGCATCTTTTTGTTTTCCTGAGTCCTCAGGAGAATAGATTATAGTCTTACCTAGACCTGCCTTCCACCTTTAATTTCCTCTCCTGAGATACTGTTAATCTTTTTAGTTTAGTTTTTTTTTTTTTTTTTTTAATACACTGTCTCACTTTGTAGTTCAGGCTGGTCCTGAGCTCACTATGTAGCCCACGCTGGCCTTGAATTCAAAGCAATCCTTCTGCCTCTGCCTCCTGAGTGCCGGGATTATAGGTGTGAGCCACAGTGCCCAGCATCATGGTGTGTGGTACTGGGGATCAAACTGGAACCTTGAGCTTGCCAGGCAGGCACTGGAACCCCTGAGCTAAATCTGACCAGATAATGTTAATTTTTTTCAGGTTGATATGCTTTAGGGAAGAGGCTGGCATAGAACAGTGGAGTTCTTTTTCAGCTTCCTCTTTAGGTAAATAAGGGAAGTTGAGAGAAGGTGCATTTCCTTGCATTGTTTCCCAGGTGTTCTCATTTTGAAGTCCAAAATCTCGTGTTTTGAGTTGACAGTTCCTGAAACTTTTGTAGGATTATAGAATTTAATTGTTTGGAGACCCTAGGAGAATAATTTTTCATTTCACATACATTGTGTGTGCAATTTTAAATAAATGTATGATGGTCTTCATATATAACTTTATTGGAGAAACAAGACTAGAGAAAACACAGGGCACTGTAGCTGATCTTGTCAAGTTAATGTTCCCTTTCTTTTTTTCTTTTTTCTTTTTTTTGAGACAGGGTCTCGCTGTGTAGTTCAGGCTGACCCTGAGCTCACTATGTAGCCCAGGCAAGCCTTGAACTCAGCAATTCTGCTGCCTCTGCCTCCCGAGTGCTGGGATTACAGGTGTGAGCCGCCACTCCTGGCACTGTGGTATGTGGTATTGATTGCTGGTGGGCATGAGTCACCACGCCCAGCATTGTATGTGGTTACCGGGGATTGAACTCAGGACCTTGTGCTTGCGAGGCAGGCACCAGAACCACTGAGCTAAATCTCCATCCCTGTTGTTGTTGTTGTTGTTTTTAAGTGCTTAAGAGTACTTACTGAAAAAGTCTGTAAACTGAAACTGATGATTAAGATTGGTAATTCAAATTTCCTGTGGAAAAAACAGAAATTTTAGCTAGGCTTGGCAGCACAGAGCTATAAACCTGGGAGGCTGAAGCAGAAAGATTGCAGCCTAGCATGCACAACTTAGTTAAACTAGCAAGACTGTTTAAAAAAGGATGGGGGAGTGCCGGGCGTGGTGACTCACACCTGTTGTCCCAGCACTCCGGGAGGCAGAGACAGGATTGCTGAGTTTGAGGCTTGCCTGGGCTACATAGTGAGCTCAGAGCCAGCCTGAACTACAAAGCGAGACCATGTCTGTCCTGCCTAGCAAGTGCAAGGTCCCCAGTAACCATGCAGCACAATGCTGGGAGTGGTGACTCACGTGTGTAATCCCAGCACTCAGGAGGCAGAGGCAGGAGGATTACTGAGTTTGAGGCTTGCCTGGGCTACATAGTGAGCTCAGAGCCAGCCTGAACTACAAAGCGAGACCCTGTCTGTCCTGCCTAGCAAGTGCAAGGTCCCCAGTAACCATGCAGCACAATGCTGGGAGTGGTGACTCACGCGTGTAATCCCAGCACTCAGGAGGCAGAGGCAGGAGGATTACTGAGTTGGAGGCTTGCCTGGGCTACATAGTGAGCTCAGGGCCAGCCTGAACTACAAAGCAAGACCTTGTCTCCCAAAAAAGAAATGGAATTATGATTTGACATGCCATAGCTGACCTATAGGCAGGAAAACTAGGTCTTACTGGGCCAAGGATATAGATCAGTCTGCCTGGCAAGTATAAGGTCCTGAGTTTGATCCCTGGTTCCAGAGAAAGAGACAGGAAAAACTAGGCCTAGTCATAATTTTAACTGTAAAATTTTTCCTCAAAATTAATGCACAGTTGGGGCCGGATATTTAGCTCAGTGGTTCCAGTGCCTGCCTCACAAGCACAAGGTCCTGAGTTCGATCCGGGTAACCACATACAGTGCTGGGCATGGAGACTCATGCCCACTAGCAATCAGTACTACATACCACAGTGCCGGGCGTGGTGGTTCACACCTGTAATCCCAGCACTTGGGAGGCAGAAGCAGGAGGATTGCTGAGTTCCAGGCTTGCCTGGGCTACATAGTGAGGTCAGAGCCAGCCTGAACTACAAAGCGAGACCCTGTCTCAAAAAAATTATGCACAGTTGGGCCAGAGATTTAGCTCAGTGGTTCTGGTGCCTGCCTTGCAAGCACAAGGTCCTGAGTTCCATCCTGGTAACCACATACAGTGCTGGGCCCGGTGACTCACACTCACCAGCCATCAATACCACATACCACAGTGCCGGGCGTGGTGGCACACGCCTGTCATCCCAGCACTGGGGAGGCAGAGACAGGAGGATTGCTGAGTTCGAGGCTTGCCTGGGCTCCATAATGAGCTCCGGGCCAGCCTGAACTACAAAGCGAGACCCTATCTCCAAAAAAAAAAAAAAATTATGCACAATTTTTCTGACAGATAATGATTCAATAATTATTATGTTCATGAACACAATGAAAGGAGAAAGTAAATTATATATACAACAAATTAATAACTTTTTCTGGGAATTACATTTATATCATAGTATAATGTATTTGAATATTTTGTACATATATAATCCCAAGATGGTGGGTTATGAAGCATTTTATTTGCCTCTTTTCTGTCAGAAATAAAAACTGAGTAGTTCACAGTCACTAAAATGGTGGGAAAATTACTCTGGAGAAGGCAATGTGACAGGTGGGCTTTTCTGGAGTATTGAAAAGGATTTTGTAGTCCTTGTAAAGAATGAACCTTCTTACACGAGTAACAAGAAATCTACATTGAATTTTTGTCTTGCAGGTTGCACCTCCCCCACTCCCAGCTACTGAGGCTACTGAAACTACTGAAACTGGAGAAAACAGTGAAGGTGTACCAACAACTATGGGAGGGCCTCTTCCACCACATCTGGCTCTCAAAGCAGGTAAGAGACTTATATATTACACATGACTGCTGCTGGGAGGTCATCATCTTACTTTCTTATTTGTATAGAAAAAGTAGGTACAGTGAACTTGTGGTAGTAAGAGAGATAACCCAGTGCCTTTATAAGAAATTACTAGAACATTTATTCTACAAAGACTTTTTTTCCGTTTTGTTGGGGCACTGGGAATCAAACCCAGATTCAAGTTCTCTACCACTGAGGTACCCAGGCCGCTGTTCTTGTTTCTGTTATTACTTCCAAAAATATTGGAAACTTTTGCTTATAAGTCCTAGCCATTGCTGAATCTAGATTTAGTCAAAACTTTCTGGCATGTCTATTATACGGTAGAATAATTAGGATTGTGGTCAGATTGTTAGTCTCAGATCCATTGTTTATGAAATAATAGTGTCAACGTTATAGTTACTTGGAGGATTACAATAATATAATGTTTATTAATAAGCAGTACTAACTGCTATTAGTATTCTGATTTTCCATCAGGAGTTGTCATTTTCTTACATGTCTCTAGCTTTGGATTGGGGATTTAGCTCAATACCCTGCAAACAAAAGGTCCTAAATTGAATTCCTGGTACCAAAAAAGGTATCCAAAAAAACACAATTTCTAGTTTTTCTTTACATCAGTGGTCCTACAATTAACTTCCTTTTCAGGACATCTAGTAAAGAAATGGCTTTGTCATTTGAACTGCTGTTAAAAATGTAACAAATTTAAAACTTGGGACAAGGCTGGATTGTGAATCATTATTACTCACTAGTGAAATAGTTTCCTATTAGCCTTAAAATTTACTTTTTTTTGAGACAGGGACTTGCTTTGTAGTTCAGGCTGGCTCTGAGCTCACTATGTACCCCAGGCAAGCCTTGAACTCAGCAATCTTCCTGTCTCTGCCTCCCGAGTGCTGGGATTACAGGTGTGAGCCACCACACCCGGCTAAAATTTGTATTTTAGTTCTAGACTGTAATGATGTAATTACTTTCCATTAAGTCATGGACATTTTCAGGCTCCTTTACGTGTTACTAATTTTGGGTTTCTAAATGTGGAATACCAAAGGTTGAATTAGGAAAAACTTTAAAGTATTTAGGATTTTAATGCTGAATGTGGTGGTGCATGCCTGCAGTCCAGCACCCTAGAGTTTGAGGACCATATAGCAAAACCTTGTCTAAAAAATTTTTTTTAATTAAGGTATTTTTTTGTTTGAAGTTTGATTTATCAAGAAAATAATCGTTTCTTTTAACAGAAAATAATTCTGAAGCTGCGGCATCTGGCTTTGGTGCTTCTGGCCCTACCTGGGACCGAGGAGCCAATTTGAAGGACTACTACTCAAGAAAAGAAGAACAAGAAGTAGAAGCAGTAAGACTCTCACCCTGATTTAATTAATGTCTTTGGAAATATAATTTGGGACGTAGTTCATAGCAGGGTTTAGGACCTTTTGAGTCAGTAGTTTGATGTTTTCTGTTTTTTGTTTTGTTTTTTTGAGACAGGGTCTCACTTTGTAGTTCAGGCTGGCCCTGAGCTCATTCTGGAGCCCAGGCAAGCCTCGAACTCAGCAGTCCTCCTGCCTCTGCCCCCCCCCACCACCAAGTGCTGGGATTATAGGCGTGAGCCACCACGCCTGGCACTGTGGTGTGTGGTATTGATTGCTGGTGGGCGTGAGTAACCATGCCCAGCATTGTATGTGGTTAGCATGGATCCAACTCAGGACCTTGAGCTTGCGAGGTAGGCACTGGAACCACTGAGCTAAATCTCCATCCCAGTTGTTGTTGTTGTTTTTAAGTGCTTAAGAGTACTTACTGAAAAAGACAGTAAACTGAAACTGATGATTAAGATTGGTAATTCAAATTTCCTGTGGAAAAAACAGAAATTTTAGCTAGGTTTGGCAGCACAGAGCTGTAAACCTGGGAGGCTGAAGCAGAAAGATTGCAGCCTAGCATGCACAACTTAGTTAAACTAGCAAGACTGTTTAAAAAAGGATGGGGGGGCGGGTGGGTAGAGATTCAGCTCAGTGGTTCTGTCCTGCCAACAAGGGCAAGGTCCCCGGTAACCGTGCAGCACAATGCTGGGTGTGGTGACTCACGCATGTAATCCTTGCACTCAGGAGGCAGAGGCAGGAGGATTGCTGAGTTCAAGATTTGCCTGGGCTACATGATGCGCTCAGGGCCAGCCTGAACTACAGAGCGAGGCCCTGTCTCAAAAAAAAAGGAATGGAGATATTACTTGGTGTAATCACCCTGTGTTCAGTTCCCGGTACTGCATTAAAAAATACTGGTAGTACTCTATAGTAAGTGTAATTATCTCAGAAAATCTTTAGATCACAATACTTTTTGTTGTTGTTGTTGTTTTGTTTTATTTAGTTTTTAAATTTTTTTTAGGTTTTCAAAACAGGGTTTTGTGTTGTAATTCAGGCTGGCCCTGAACTCACTCTGTAGCACAGGGTGTCCTTGAATTCCGAGCAATCCTCCTGCCTCTGCCTCCCAAGTGCAAGGAGTACAAAAATGAGCCAGCACATCCAGCTTTTTTTTTTAATGGGTTCTCAACCTTTGTAGTTCAGGCTGGCCCTTAACTCACTGTATACCTCAGGCTATCCTTGAACTCACAGTGATCCTTCTTTACATCCTGAGTGTTGGGATTGCAGGCATGTGCCACCATGCCTAGGTCTTTATTTTTCTTTTTAAGCCAGCTCCTGCTGTTAGAGCATGCTGGCTTAAACTTTGTAAACCTGGCTGGCCTGAAATTTAAGATAGTTCTCCTAGCTCAATAAAAATATCCTAATATGGAGCCAGAGATTTGGCTCGGTGGTTCCAGCGCCTGCCTAGCAAGCACAAGGTCCCTGATTTGATCCCAGTAACCACATACAACAATACTGGGCTTGGTGGCTCAAGCCTGTGATCCCAGAACTCGGGAGGCAGAGGCAGGAGGATTGCTGAGTTCAAGGCTTGCCTGGGCTACATACTAAGCTCAGGCCAGCCTGAACTCCAAAGCGAGACCCTGTCTCAAAAAAAATATCTTGTCGGGCGTGGTGGCTCACGCCTGTAATCCCAGCACTCTGGAGGGAAAGACAGGAGGTTTGCTGAGTTCCAGGCTTGCCTGGACTACATAGTGAGCTCTGAGCCAGCCTGAACTACAAAGCGAGACCCTGTCTCAAAAAGGAAAAAAAAAATCTTAATATGAAATCTGTTTAATATATTTGAAGTGTTAGGGCAGGAAAATTTGTTAAACATTTCTTAGAAACATTTCAAAGACAGTACACTATATAACTTATTTAGATAGTAGAACCTTTAGGAACATTAATAGGTAATTTTGGTTCAGTTTCAGATAGGAACAACTAAAACATACTAGGAACAACTAAAAACAACTTTTGCAATATAAAGGGTACAAAGGATACTGTAAATTCCAGCATTTTAAGTATGCATAATAAAACTGTAATTAGTGCAGCCGTATTTCATTTTCATTGATTCCACAGACTCTAGAGTCAGAAGAGGTGGATTTAAATGCTGGACTTCATGGAAACTGGACCTTAGAAAATGCTAAGGCTCGTCTGAACCAGTATTTCCAAAAGGAAAAGATCCAAGGAGAATATAAGTACACCCAAGTGGGTCCTGATCACAACAGGTTTGCTTGTTTCGCTCTTTTCTTTCTATAGTAAGTTAAGATTGCTCTGATAATTATTGTTGAATGTGTTCTATTTTTGTACGCGTTACCTGGTTTAATGTATGGATGAATAGCCTGGTGTGAAAAGGCAGTAAATGACATTGTACAAGAATTATTGTTGGCTTGTAATGTGTAGTTTACTGTGGCTTTCACGTAAGAGTGTAATGTTAAGTTCTGCAAAAAAAAAGTGGCGATGCCAGACTTTTAAGATTATCATTTGAATCAGAAAGCAACAATTACAACTACAAGTAGTGGTTTGTTGCTGACTAACTTAAAATACTAGCCAGAGGTGATTTTATTCTGTGTAGTACCATCAGAGATGGTTGAAAGTATTTTTTTTAAATGGGTCTTTATAACTGTATAAGTTTACTAGTCTCAGAGGTAGATTATGTTGTATCTAAATTAAAATTGCACTCAAATTGAAAGTTGCCAGTTCTCTTTAAGAATCCTGTTAAAATTTAAGGACTATGAAGTTGAAAGACTGCTTTAATCTTGGTTGTGTGGTTTAAATTAGTGACGTTTTTTTCTGTTAAGTTTATAAAATTGAGCATAAAGGGAAGTTGCTATGTGACAGTATGTTTCTCAGCCTGCTTGTTCTTCCTAAGAGCATTCCAGGGTGTAGTAATTATTACTCCCAAGAAGGCTCATATGGATTAGACTTTCATGGGGGCACCCTATTTTTATTGGAAGAGAAGCGGAAGTTTTAATGGAAATATTCTGAATGATTCTATTTGCTGTCTTTAATTGAAATAAATTATTCAAATTTGAAAATATTTCCTTGAAAATCAAAATATTTCTCCTTCGGTTGCATTTAGCAACCCTAAAACAATTATTACTAAAAAAAAAAAATTGACACTGGTTAAAATGATATTCAGAGCATGGCTCCTCCTGCTTCCCACTGTTTTATTCAGTCCTGAATTCTAAACTATTATACTTGTGTCAGACTTCAAAACAATCTCATTATGAAGGAAAAGTAATTATTAATGATTTCTTTAATATTTTCTCCTGATTTGATTGGGCTTAATAGCACTTAGTGACTTTAAGAATAGTAATATATACCTAAGTGTGCCAAAAGCTCATTGTTGGAAACATTATTTTGCTGTCATTATTTCATCATTAATTTCTGATACAAAGAATTCAGGATATGATAATGTACGAGACTGAAACAGTTGTGGGAGCTGGGACAGCATTGCTCCTTGTATGTCTTTTATTGAAAGGCATAACAGACAGCAACACCAGAGGTCTGTGTTCATACACACATGTGCTGCTGCTTAGGCTGAACTAAGCAATCACATGGGAAACTATTGTAAACTGATTTCTGGTGTCGCTGTTCCCCCTAGGTGGAGGAGAATGAGATTGAGTGCTGACTTTAAGCCTGGCTGAGAAACATACTGTCATCGGTGTCATTAATGAAAGGGTGGATGTTGTTCCCCTGAAAGCCAGTGGCCTTTGACCCCTGAAGCCCCTGTGCCTGAAGGTCAGTTCACAAGAGGTATAGGAAGGAGTCTAACATTTTTTTTTTTAAGCCTCGCCTAACCTTTTACTTTACAGCACCAAGTTAAGCCTAGGTGCCTGAGCAGTGCAAGGACCAGAATGCATGTTTCAGAGGGCAATTTTTCCCCTTGCCAAATCCCTAAATTTATTCCTTAGAACCTAACAGCAGTTATAGGTAGAGTTTAAAAAAATGTTTTCTCTAGGACCTGATTTAAATAAATGTTATAGTTACCACAGGCTGTTTCCAACTGCAGGAAAATAATGGAACTCTGTTAGGAGCTACCGATCCGAAGTATTTACGTGTATAGTTTTAAGAGATTGCTGTCATTAATGGGTATCCTAATTAATTTGAAGAGATGGGGCCTAGTCTGTTTCATGGCTCCACACTAAGAAAATTCCTTTTATTGAACTTGTTCTATTCAGGTTCCGATCTTTGGAATAAGAGTAAGTAAGTAGAATCTAAAACCCTTTAACATTTTCTTTCTCGAACAGTTGGCTCATCAACTTTGATTATATTGTTTAATGACATGATGTACATTTAAAGTTTACATACTTTGTTCTAGGATTGGAGAGTGATATTTAGGATTTATCTTTTTTGCCTAAAGCAGTTGGAAAGCCTGCGTTAATTGGGAGACCTACATTTAGTAATTTCTAACAATAAAATTCCTAACCTTGTTTATATGTGTTTTTACAGGAGCTTTATTGCTGAAATGACCATTTATATCAAGCAGCTGGGCAGAAGTAAGTGTTCACTGCTACCTTGGTGCTCTACCACTTTCATATACAGGAGAAATCTTCACAGTAAAGTCTTGAGTCACATAGATGTAAATTCTGCTACCAAAAAAAAACCTACATGATGTATATTATTGGAGAGGGCTTTTTGCTTTGTTTTGTTTTTTATTTTTGTGGTTCTAGGACAGTCTGAAACTCTCTATGTAGCCACTGAATCCCGGGCTAGCCTTGAACTCCATTTTGCTGACCTCAGCTTTCCGAGTACTAGGATTACAAGGCTATACCAAAGTTTAAAATTTATTTTTATTGTGAAGGGGTGACAGTTGTAATCTATATGATAAATCTAATAGAAAAGTTAGCCAATGTAAAAACATGACAGCATTATTCCACATACTGCAATCAAGTGAGGGTTAGGTAACTGAAGTTTATGTAGAGCTAACTGAAGGGACAGAAGTAAGGCTTTTGTGTGGGAAAGAGGGGAAGCAGACTAGGAAATGAGAGGAAAACACAATAAAATGTTATTGCTTGGTGTGGAGGTGCACATCTATACTCCCAGCATTTGGAAGGCTGAGCCAGAAGGACCTCCAGGAGTTTGATGCCAGCTTTTACCACATAATGAATTTTTTTTTTTCCTTTGGTACTGAGGATTGAACTGTGGTCCTTATGCTTCCAAGGTAGGTGCAGTACCACTAGAGCTAAATCCTCAGCCCCACCACATAATGAAATTAAAACCACCCTGAACTCCATAGTCAGGCTCTGTCTCAACAATAACAAAAAACAAAGTCATTGGTGCAGGTGAAGTCTTTGAGGTAATAACCAGCCATGGACAGTTGTCAGATCTTAGTTTGTTTTCTACATAAAGGTCTTCCCTGGGCCAGAGATTTAGCTCAGTGGTTCTGGCTCCTGCCTAGCAAGTGCAAGGTCCCTGGTTCATGTCCCTGGTAACCACATACAATATTACCGTGTGTGGTGCCTCAGGCCAACCACCAGTCAGTACCACATAGCACAATACCGGGCGTGGTGGCTCATGCCTGTAATCCTAGCACTCCGGCCCAGCCTGAGTGAGATCCTGTCTCCCAAAATAAAAAAAGTTCCCACAGAGGAAATCACAGAAAAGCCTATTTATATTTACTGTTTACTTATTGATGTAGATTCTTTGTACATAAATAAAATGCATGTACAAGATAGAAATCTAGTTCTGTTAATCCTGTCTCATTTCTTAGAATACCTGTCAAAATATGTCAAAGAAACCTATTTTGAGGTGGTGTATTTCAGCTTAATAGGATATTTAGAATATTAGTAATTGCATGAAATATAGGCTTATTCTCCAGTTTGTGGGAAAAAAAAATCACTCCAAGGTGAGGGTTTCAAAGATCAGATTATGATAGGATGATTAGAAATTTGCCAGTTTCCAAGACCTTTAAGTTTTTTTTCTTTCTGTATTAAAGTATTTTTTGAATTTTAGATAAAAGGTTGCTAGGAGAAATTTAGAAAAGAGTCATAGGATTAAAAGGCTGCAGGGGACTACCTATAAGTAAAAGAGTCATAAAGTCACTAAGAAAGTTACCTCAAGGAAACAGTGAAGGAATAGATTGGGATTATTTCTTAAAAAGCCCATAAGATACCTGTATTCTTTTTTTTTTTTTTTTTGGAGACAGGGTCTCGCTTTGTAGTTCAGGCTGGCCCTGAGCTCACTATGTAGCCCAGGCAAGCTTTGAACTCAGCAATCCTCCTGTTTCTGCCTCCCCAGTGCTGGGATTATAGGCGTGAGCCACCATGCCCGGCACTGTGGTATGTGGTATTGATTGCTGGTGGGCGTGAGTTTCCACGCCCAGCATTGTACGTGGTTACTGGGGATCAAACTCAGGACCTTGCGCTTGCAAGGCAGGCACCAGAACCACTGAGCTAACCCTCTGGCCCCAAGATACCTGTATTCTTTATTTTCAGACACCACATATAAGGCTGTATGTATAATGCTTGAAAGATGAAAAGGTGGCCCTGGGTATCTGGTTTTGTTACTAACACATATTGAATGACCTTCAATAAGTTACATCACTGGGGTCAGTTTACTTACCTGGAAATTTAAAGAAAAGCTTTAAAGATTTCCTCCACTGTAAGGATTCTGCAGTTCAAGCTAATGATTTAAATTTAACATACAAGAATTTTCATCATGGAAACAACTTATAACGGGTTCATCTCAAGTTGATGTTGGATTTCTTATCCTAGTAAAAAGTTACTTTGAGCCGGTTGTGGTGGCTCCTACCTGTAATTCCAGCACTCGGGAGACAGAGAGTTTGAGACTAGCATGGGCTACATAGTGAGTTTAGGGTCAGCCTGAATTACAAAGTGACCCTTTCTCCAAAAACTTTAAAAAAAAGTTACTTTGGGGCTGGAGGGTTAGCTCAGTGGTTCCAGCGCCTGCCTTGAAAGAGCAAGGTCCTGAGTTCAATCACCGGAAACCACATATAATGCTGGGCATGGAAACTCACGCCCACCAACAGTCAACACAGCATAACACAATGTCGGGCATGGTGGCTCACTCCTGTAATCCCAGCACTTGGGAGGTAGAGACAGGAGGATTGCTGAGTTTGTGGTGGATTGCCTGGGCTCCATAGTGAGCTCAGGGCCAGCCTGAACTACAAAGTGAGACCCTGTCTCAAAAAAAAAAAAAGCCGGGCGTGGTGGCTCAGGCCTGTAATCCTAGCACTCGGGAGGCAGAGACAGGAGGATTGCTGAGTTCGAGGCTTGCCTGGGCTACACAGTGAGCTCAGAGCCAGCCTGAACTACAAAGCGAGACCCTGTCTCAAAAAAAAAAATAAAAAATAAAAGTTACTTTGAGCTGAGGCTGGAGGATCATTACAAGATCGAGGCCAAGCTGGGGTACATAGTGTATTCAAGGTCAACCCACAGTGCATTGCTAGATCCTACTTCAAAAAAAATGTGGAGGGGGAGTCATCAAGGGAAAGAGGATAATAGTATTGTGTTAGCCCAATGACTGGATGATCAGGATTAGTTTGACTAAGCAGAGAAAACCTTTTTTATATCCTTTCCTTGCTTTATAGGGTTTTGTCCTAAACCCGAGTGGTGCTAGAGGAATAGAAACCTTCTATTAAGTGTTAATGTTTTCTATAGTTAAGAATGTAAGTAATAATAGTTTTTAGTCTAATGCTAGGGTCAGCACCTGTTTCCCTCTGGCCAAATCCTACTTGCCTGTGTGTGTGGGGATACTGGGGATCGAACTCGGGCTCTTGTGTTTCCATTGTAGGTTCAGTAGCACTTGAGCTAAATCCCCGGCCCCATTGCTGCCTATTTTTATAGGTAAAATTTTACTGTAACACATCTATACTCATTTCTGTCAAGGCACACAAAACATGGTATAAAAAAATAAGATAGTAAATAATTACGTTTTTCAGGTCACATGTCTCACATTATTTTATTTCTACAACTCAGGCCCCAGAGATTGAACATAAGGACTTCACATTGAGCTGTAGCTTCAATTTTTTATTTGATAAAAGGACTAAATTACCCATAATGAGTTCAGAGTAATTATCCTACTGTTCTTCTCAGAATATTTTTTTTAAGTCTAATGTACTAGTGTCATTTTTAGCTTCCAGGCCTATAATTGTATGGGACTAATTTAAGTTTTGTCACAGTAGAGTATTTATGACTAGTACCCATGGCTTGCAGAGCCTGACTTGTTTTACTTTATTTTGCAATAGGATCTTGCTGTGTTCTCAGCCTGGTTTCAGTCTTGGGCTCAGTCTACATCCTATCCCAGCTTCCTGAGTAACTGATTACATTCACATCCCATTGCACCTATGAAATATTTAGAAATTCACCCTGTATTGGTTTTTTTGAGACAGGGTCTCAATATATAGTGCACCCTGGCCTTGAACTTAATGTAGCCAAGGCTGGCCTCAAACTCAAGTATCCTGCCTCAGCTTTCCTGAACCTGGAATTATTAGTCTTTATTATGGAGGGTTTTCTGACCCATAGTCTAATAACCACTTTGCACCCAATTCCTTTGGTTATTTTATTTTTTCATTTGCCAGGGTTTTTTTTTTTGTTTTGTTTTGTTTTGTTTTTTGAGACAGGGTCTCACTTTGAAATTCAAGCTGGCCCTGAGCTCACTATGTAGCCCAGGCAAGCCTCGAACTCAGCAGTCCTCCTGCCTCTGCCTCCCAAGTGCTGGGATGACAGGCTTGAGCCACCACGCCTGGCACTGTGGTATGTGGTATTGATGGCTGGTGGGCGTGAGTCCCCATGCCCAGCATTGTATGTGGTTACTGGGTATTGAACTCAGAACCTTGTGCTTGCGAGGCAGGCGCCAGAACTACTGAGCTAAATCTCCGGCCCTTGTCAGATTTTTTTTGAGAAAGTTGTTTTCATCCTATTTTAATGTCAAGTAACAACTTTGTTAAAGTATAGGTTGTTTGTTTTTGTCATTTTGACTTGTGTTTTACATTAGTCTGTAATCCTGATGGTTATTTGTATTTTACAGTAATATATTAGGTTAATAGAAAAGAACTGAGACCGCATATAGGGCTTCTTTGGTACTTAGGTGCCTGTTTGTGATGTTTCTTTGTTAAGATGGTTTGTTCTTCCATCTTTGGTAATCCTGACTATTTTACAGGAATTTTTGCCCGTGAACATGGATCAAATAAGAAATTGGCAGCACAGTCCTGTGCTCTTTCACTTGTCAGGCAACTCTATCACCTTGAAGTGATTGAAGCTTACTCTGGACTTACAAAGAAAAAAGAAGGAGAGAGAGTAAGTTTCTAAATTTCGTATCTCCCAATAAGATTGTAAAATTGTATTTAGTATAAATTTGGCTATAGACCATATATGTGCCCAGTGCATTGTGTTAATAATGGGCATTGAGTTACTAATCATTGAAAACTTTCTCTTAAAACTGATTCTGCTGGTATAAAAATACTGTAGTATAGTCTTTGAGTAAAGTATATGCAGTTAACCCCACCACAGTAAATTTGTATTCATGTGTGCTTGACATGATTTTCATTATCCTTTTTCTATAGGTGGAGCCTTACAGAGTTAACATCTCTCCAGATTTAGAGCATCAGTTGATAAATGTGATTCAGGAGCTAAATCTTGAAATCATACCTCCAGTAAGTTTACAACTTTTTACTTTACTTAACTTAGAACTTTTCTGATTAAACAAGCAGCTAATACTGTTTTTTTTCTTTTCTTTTTTTGCTCTGTGTATTATTAAATAGCCTATTGATCCTTCTATGCCAGTTATATTCAACACTGGAAAACTGGCTCACTTTGAACCATCTCAGCGACAAAACCAAATAGGTGTGGTTCCTTGGTCACCTCCACAATCCAACTGGAATCCTTGGACTAGTTGTAACATCGATGAGGGGCCTCTGGCTTATGTGAGTACGGTGTTTTTGAAATGAACATCCTGTTTTACAACATACATATGTCATTAGTATGCCTAGGTAAGAAATGAATTTTGATTGAATATATCTTCCTGTTTTACAGGCCACTCCAGAACAAATAAGTATGGATCTTAAGAATGAATTAATGTACCAGCTAGAACATGATCAAGATTTGCAAGCGGTAGGTTTGAAATATTTAGATGGTTCTGAGAAGTTCACAGCATTCTTTATATGTATATTTATGGCTAAATAATGAATATTTTGCCTTTTTTTGGTCCAATAGGCCAAAAACACCAGACTGTTAACATTAGTTAACTCTGAGGGCAATTACTGTTAGTTGAAGTCTGAGAAGAAATTTCACTGCCTTGTGTAATTTAATATAAGGCGAGAGACTTGGTTTGTTAATTTTTTTTTTTTTTTTTTTTTGCTTTTTGAGACAGGGTCTCGCTTTGTAGTTCCGGCTGGCCCTGAGCTCACTATGGTGCCCAGGCAAGCCGCCGCGAACTCAGCAATCCTCCTGTTTCTGCCTCCCAAGTGCTGGGATTACAGGCGTGAGCCACCACGTCCGGCATTGTGGTATGCAGTGTTGATTGTTGGTGGGCGTGTCTCCACGCCCAGCATCATATGTGGTTACTGGGGATCAAACTCAGGACCTTGCGCTTGCGAGGCAGGCGCCGGAACCACTGAGCTAACCCTCTGGCCCTTGTTAACTTTTTGATATTAATAGATAAAACAGTTATTATGGTACACATTTTTATATTGTTAGGTTACAAGTATTAGCAGGGAAAGTGTATGAAGGATACTAGCAGGAAATTAGGAAAATAAAGGATGTTGAAAATGTTCTAAAGATGTTATAAAAATTTGAAAGGCAATTCAGATAGATACTAAAAATTATGGAAATATTTTGAGTATAAACCAATGGAAAGTTTTTTTTTTTTTTTTTTTTTTTTTGAGACAGGGTCTCGCTTTGTAGTTCAGGCTGGCCCTGAGCTCACTATGGTGCCCAGGCAAGCCGCTGCAAATTCAGCAATCCTCCTGTCTCTGCCTCCCAAGTGCTGGGATTACAGGCGTGAGCCACCACGTCCGGCATTGTGGTACGCGGTGTTGATTGTTGGTGGGCGTGTCTCCACGCCCAGCATTATATGTGGTTACCGGGGATCAAACTCAGGTCCTTGCGCTTGCGAGGCAGGCGCCGGAACCACTGAGCTAATCCTCCGGCCCACCAATGGAAAGTTTTATAAGTTTCCTAAAGACTTAAGAGACTTGCTTCTAATGTAACTATCAGTGGAAATTTGACTACATATACAACTTTTCCTAACACAGGTCTTACAGGAGAGAGAATCACTGCCGGTGAAGAAATTTGAAAGTGAAATCCTGGAAGCAATTAATCAAAATTCAGTTGTTATTATCCGAGGGGCTACTGGATGTGGTAAAACCACACAGGTTCCACAGTTTATCCTAGATGACTTCATCCAAAATGATCGAGCAGCAGAGTGTAATATTGTAGTAACTCAAGTAAGTAGCAGGCTATAAGGTGTATAGACAGAGAAATGACAGTGCAGAAGCCAAACTTGCATAGTAAATTTTCTAATGTACAGTATCATACACTGCTCAGCTAAATTGGACTGTGAACTAAAGGAAGTCTTTGGGTGTAGAATCAAATTTTTTTCCTTTTTGAGACAGAGTCTCGCTTTGTAGTTCAGGCTGGCTCTGAGCTCACTGTGTAGTCCAGGCAAGCCTCGAACTCAGCAATCCTCCTGCTTCTGCCTCCCGAGTGCTGGGATTACAGACGTGAGCCACCACGCCCGGCTTAATTTATTTTTTGAGATAGGGTCTTGCTTTGTAGTTCAGGCTGGCCCTGAGCTCACTATGTACCCCAAACTAGTTTCAAACTCACAGAATTCTCCTGTCTCTGCGTCCTGAGTCCTGGGATTACAGGTGTGAGCTCTCCTCCTCTGTACTGTGGGATGTGGTACTGCGAGTTGAACTAGGGACCTTGTGTTTGCAAGGCCGGTGCCAGAACCACTGAGCTAAATCCCTGGCCCTGTAAACATTTCTGATAAGCAATACTGAACCTAATCCTTCATTTTCTTTTTTCAAAGCAATGTATTCTTTTTTTTTTTTTTTTTTTTTTTGAGACAGGGTCTCACTTTGTAGTTCAGGCTGGCCCTTAGCTCACTATGTAGCCCAGGCAAGCCTTGAACTCAGCAATCCTCCTGCCTCTGCCTCCCCAGTGCTGGGATTACAGGTGTGAGCCACCACGCCTGGCTTCATTTTCTTTTTTAATCTTATAATGCTCTTTAATTTCCTTTTCTATACCCTACACTGACTGAAACTTTTTGCCTTAAAGTGGAAGTACTAACTGCAAATACTGCTTCAACAAAACATTTTTGTTTTTACTCCTTACACAGTCTTGGAGGAAGGGAGTAACTTTTTAGGAGAGCATGACTTCATGGAAGAGTAGATGAGTTTTGTTCTTCTTTTTTGTTTGTTTGTTTATTGTAGTACCAGAGATTAAACTTGGAACCTTGCACTTAGGGTGGTGCAGTGCCACTGAGCTAACTCTCCAGCCCATTTATGTATGTATGTATGTATGTATGTATTTAGAGACAGGGTCTCACTTTGTAGTTCAGACTGGCTCTTGAGCTCAACTATGTAGCCCACACAAGCCTCAAACTCAGCAATCCTCCTGTCTCTGTCTCCTGAGTCCTGGGATTACAGGTGTGAGCCACCATGACCTGCCTAGCCCTTTGTATTTTTGAAACAGGTTCTCACTGTGTAGCTAGGCTTCCCTTGAACCCACTATGTAGTAGTCCTTCTGCCTCAATCTCCCTGGTGCTGGGATTATAGGGTTGTGCCACCCATGCCTTGCCTAAGTTCTGTTCTTTCTTTGCACTCTTGGTCTCTGCATTTTAAATCTTAAAACCATTGAGATATTTGAGAAAATTAATAGTTTAACAAATGAGCTAAGTATTCTCAGTCACGTGTTTTTTGCATGTGACAGGAGAATAAATGAATTCCTGCTTAACCGAGAAATGCTTTTTATGTACGTATGTGTTTATGTATTTATTTTTTGCAGTACTAGGGATTGACTCAGGCCCTTGTGCTTTCAAAGTAGGCACCGTACCACTTGGGCTAAATCCCTAGTCCGAGAACGGCTTTTTATAGGCTTATCTAACTTGTTCAGGCCAGACTGACTAACTTTTGTGTTACAGTTTTTTAAATCGTGTGAGGCTGGTTGGTTGTTTGGATTGTTGTTTTTTGTTTCTTTTCTGTGACACCTGATCTCATGTTGTCAGCTGGGCCTTAAGCTCATCTGTGTAGCAAAGGTCAGACAAACTTGGAGACCATTCTTTTGCTTCAACCTCCTAAGTGCTGGGATTACAAGTTTGCAGCACCATGCCCATTCTTAATTTTATGTTGTTTTATTAGTGTTCCTTCACAAATAATTTGGACATTTTTGGTATTTATTTATTTAGTTATTTTTTGAGACAGGGTCACACTTTGTAGTTCAGGCTGGCCCTGAGCTCACCATGTAGCCCAGGCAAACTTGAACTCAGCAATTCTCCTGCCCCTGCCTCCTCTGAGTGCTTAGATTACAGCTGTGATCCACCATACCTGGCAGTGTGGTATGTGGTACTGATTGTTGGTGGGCATTAGTCACCACGCCCAGTATTGTATGTGTTTACCCGGGATGGAACCAGGGACCTTGCACTCAATAGGCAGAAGCTTCAACCACTGAGTTAAATCTCCAGCCTTTGGTGGTTTCATTTGTAAACCAGATAGCTATCTGGATTTGTCTTAACATTGTAGAATAGTGAGCTTTAGAGTTGGTGGTGGGCCAAGCATACTACCTTTGAGTATAAAAATAGCTTTAATTTGCCAGGCATGGGGGTACATGCTTGTAATGGCTGCGTTTTGGGAGTCTGAGGCAAGAGGATTACAAATTTGAATCCAGTCCAGGCAACTTAGCAAGATCCTGTCTTAAAAAGATCTGAGTATATATCTTAGTGTGAAACTCCATTTAGTCATTATTAACTCTCCAAAAGAAAAAGTTT
The DNA here is from genome assembly GCA_004025085.1 of Thryonomys swinderianus. Classification (NCBI taxonomy): domain Eukaryota; kingdom Metazoa; phylum Chordata; class Mammalia; order Rodentia; family Thryonomyidae; genus Thryonomys; species Thryonomys swinderianus. Next base: position 7,945 of record PVIC010002645.1, on the reverse strand, counting down.
TCATTTATCCACTATGTAGATTTGCCGGGGGACGTTCACTGTGTAGTTCTCACAGTGATCTCTTTGCTTCAGCCTCCCTAAAGCTGGGATTCTCAGCATATGTTGCCATGCCTGGTTCTAAGCAGATATTTTTATTTCTTAGATGATAGAATTGTGGACTTGGAAAAGACTTCAGACATTGACTTCATTTTTTTACCCCAGATGGAATATGAATAGTACATCTCTGACTTCTGCTAAAGGATTTCTAGCAGCTTAGAAACATACTGCTCAGCAAGGCAGTGTGTTCTGCTTGGGTCCTTAAGCTGGCAGTGATTTTCTTGCCTGAGCCAGTGCAGGGATTATACAGGTCTGCCACTGTGCCTGACTGATTTACTTCTACAAAAAGTCAGTCTTCTCTATTAGATACAGAGATTATAAGTTAATGTCTCATCAAGAAGGCCGTTTCTCCCTGGTGTAAATTTTTACCTAGAGTCACTGAATTCTACCTGTGCTTTTGGGCTATTCACACCTAAGCCACTTAACAGTGTTTTGTTGCATGTAAAAAATCTGAAAATACTGTAGAAAAGTTATCTTTTTACATGAACTATAGTTTTTAGGATATAATCATGCATGTTTAATGCTTTCTTTGATTACTTTAATAAAACTGTACCTGTGTCATGGTACTATGGATTTCCAGTGTAGCTTGCTTGTCCACTGAGAATTGAGTGAAAATAAAAATAATAGTGGGTCGGAGATTTAGTTCAGTGGTCCTGGCTCCTGCCAACCAAGTGCTAGGTCCTGAGTTTTATCCCTGGTAACCATGTATAAAAATGCTGGGTGTTGTAACTCACACCAACCTGCAGTCAGGACTACATACCACAGTGCCAGACATGGTGGCTCACCCCTGTAATCCCAACACTCAGAAGGCAGAGGCAGGATGATTGCTGAGTTTGAGGCTTCTGTTGGCTGCATTGTAAGCTCAGGGTCAGCCTGAATTATGGAGGGAGACCCTATCTCAAAAAAAAGGAGAGAGACCGTCTCTTTTATTTTCATAAAGTATCAAGGAGAAATCTTAAAGCATTTTATTGTAGCCTGGTTCTATGGTCATTTAATGCAGAAGCGAGAGCAGGGCATGGTGGCTCATGCTTATAATCCCAGCACTCGGGAGGCAGAGGCAGGAGAATTACTGTGAGTTTGAGGCTACCCTGGGATACATAGTCAGTTTAGAGCCAGCCTGAACTACAAAGCAAGCCTCTGTCTCAAAAAAACTGAAGAAAGAAAATCCAGATGAGAAATGGAAAAGCAAAGTTTTAGGACCTTTTAGAACTTGGAGACTGCCCTTCAGACAGAGATCTTGGCCTGATTTCAATCTCTGGTACTGAATACCAAAAAAAAAAAAAAAAAAAAAAATTCGGAAAAGGAATGATGGTAGTGTTGACCATTTGATCTATGAAATGGGGATTTAGCTCAACTGGTTCCACACCTGCCTTGGAAACACAAGGTCCTGATTTCAATCTCTGGTGCTGGGCGCAAAAAAAAAGAAAAAAATTGGAAAAGGAATGATGGTAATGTTGACCATTCAATCTATTGCCTTTAAAAAATTTTTTTGGTAGTGGGGATTGAACTCAGGGCCTTGTGCTTTTAAAGAAAGGCACTGGAACTCCTGAACTAAATCCTCAGTTGCAATTAACTTTTTCTTTTTACTTTTTTTGTAAACAAGGTCTTGCTTTGTAGTTCAGGCTGGCCCAGAATCACTGTTACCCCAGACTAGCCTCAAACTCAGCAATCCTCCTGCCTCTGCCCCCCAAGTGCTGGGGTACAGGCATGAGCTACCCTACCCAGCTGCAATTAACTTTTGAAAGGGCCTGGATTACTTTGTTGATTATACTTTGTTCCTTTAATTGTATGTCATTTTCATATCTGACTTAACATATATTGCAGAACTGCTCTTTGTGTACAGAGCTGCTGCTTTGTCTTTTTCTTCTCTCCTTCGGTCCCTCCCCCTTTCTTTCCCTCCCCTTCTCTCACCCCCCATCTATCCATCAGAGTGGACTTGATTTCACTATATAGTACAGGCTAGCAACAGATGGTGAGCCACAAAACCCAGCTAGAGCTTCATGTGATAATAGTATTTGTGGTTATTTAGATGTGGAGTACTGCTTCTATACCTATATTGATCCATTTAATACCAGTGGACATACAAAAAGTGAGTTTGAGGGCCTGCCTAGCAAGCCCAAGGTCCCTGGTTCCATCCCTGGTAACTGCATACAACAGTACCGGGCGTGGTGGCTCACACCTGCAAGCCTAGCACTCAGAGGCAGAGGCAGGAGGATTGCTGAGTTCGAGCTACATAGTGAGCTCAGGCCCAGCCTGAACTACAAAGTAAGACCCTGTCTCAAAAAAAAAGTTTTTATTTTATTTATTTTATTTATTTATTTATTTATTTTTGCTGTTTGGAGACAGGGTCTTGCTCTGTAGTTCAGGCTGGCCCTGAGCTCACTATGGTGCCCAGGCAAGCCGCCGCGAACTCAGCAATCCTCCTGTCTCTGCCTCCCGAGTGCTGGGATTACAGGCGTGAGCCACCACGCCCAGCATTATATGTTGTAACCAGGGATCGAACTCAGGTCCTTACGCTTGCGAGGCAGGCGCCGGAACCACAGAGCTAACCCTCCGGCCCAAAAAAGTTTTTATTTTGATTTTTGTTGGGTTTTTTTTTTTTTTTTTCTTTGAGATAGGCTCTTTCCTTGCAGTTGAGGCTGGCCTTCAAATTTGTAACCTGGAGCAGGCTCCAAAGTGCCAGGATGACAGGCATACACCACCATGTCCAGCAACATGTGTTAATATTTAAAAAGTTGATCTATAAGAGTTGAGACATTAGAAGTTGTGTATAATTTGTATAAAATATGCCAGTTTGAAGCTGGAGTTAGGGAGTAATTGAAGAAAATGACCTGTTTTGGAAAAATTCATAGAAATTTTTCCCCCCTCCTCTCCCTTTCCCTCTCCCCTCCTCTCATTCTTTTCTTTTTTGAGACAGGGTCTTGCTTTGTACTTCAGGGTGTTCCCTGAATTCACAGTGTAGTTCAGGATAGCCTGGAACTCACAGCAATCCTCCTGCCTCTGCCTCCGGAGAGCTGGGGTTATAGGCATGAGCCACCACATCTGGCTCATACAAATTTCTGAGTAAGATAGTTTAATAAAAAATAGGCACAGTTGAGCAAATCCAGGTGCATTAGAACAGATAAAGTTACAGACTCAGGTAACTGAGTAACAACTCACAGTTGTTCATTTGTGAATCTCTGGCTTCCTGAGTAGGATAAATATGAGCTGGGTAATTGTTAATTATCAGTATTATCATCCCCAAACTATACTCTTAAGGGACCCAGTTGCGTCTGGTATGGACATGTTTTAGGTCAAAAAATAAAAGTAATGATACTGTATGGTTTTTAAATTTATATTGAGTTTGTTTCTGGTATCCAAAATTGTGTTGTAAAAATCCTATTGATAGTTTACCAAGTAAAAAAACTCAAGTTTTTTTTTTTAATTCTTTATTCGTACATTTTATATACAGGTCACAATCACACTTAACATTGGGGAATTTGTACCAGTATATAGCATGAGTTAATTCTCAGAAAAGTTTTGATTGAATTCTTAGTCCCAAGTTTTTAAATTTGCATGTACTTCTGTAGGTATAGCTTAAATATTTTGAACTAATAATAACATCCACCAAGTAAAGAATATTTAGAAGATATGGAACACTTTTGTAAAAGCACATGTAAACTTCCCTTTGGTTTCTATGACATGGTATATGTTGAATGAGAAATGGCCATGGTGGTTATAACAAAGGAGGTTTACCACTTTGTTCCTGCTTTCCATGTGTTGTAATTTTCTAGAAGTGTGTCTTAAGTGTAGCAGGCAGAAGAATCAGCACTTGTGTGCTGTGCTTTCTATCCTACTGGAAAATAACTTGAATGGTTTAGTTTTATACAACAAAAAAGATGTTTGAATGTCTCCCATTCAAGTAATTAGCATTTTCTTTTTCATTTTATTAAAAAAATTTTTTTTGAAACAGGGTCTTTGTAGTTCAGGTTAGCCCTGAGCTCCCTATATAGCCCAGGCAAACCTCAAACTCAGCAATCATCCTGCCTCTGCCTCTTGAGTTTTGGAATTACAGGCATGAGCCATCACACCCAGCATTGTGGTATGTGATACTGATTGCTGGTGTGCGTTGAGTCACCACCCCCAGTATTACTGTATGTGGTTACTGGGGATCGAGCCAGGGACCTTGTTCTTGCTGGGCAGGCACTGAAACCACTGAGCTAAATCTCTGGCCCTGTAAATTGTTTTTTAAGATCCATGAAAAGTACAGGATTGAGGCACAGATTTTATTTTTTTAATTGATTTTATTGGTACCTTTTGGTAATTGTTAATAATTTACAGTAAAAATTAACCTTGATAATAAGTTAACTCGTGCTTTAATTTGTAAAATATTTTCTTTTTTTTGTTTCAGCCTAGGAGGATCAGTGCAGTTTCTGTGGCAGAGCGAGTTGCATATGAAAGAGGAGAAGAGCCTGGAAAAAGCTGTGGCTATAGTGTTCGATTTGAGTCTATACTTCCTCGCCCCCATGCCAGTATAATGTTTTGTACTGTAGGTCAGTGGAGTATATTGGTCTCATTTGGGGTTTTTGTTCTCTGTTTATAAAGGTTTATAAAGAAAACTTAAACTTATTAGATAGGATACTATCTAATAAGGATAGATAATCAGCAAATCTTAGAACTGTCTCTTAAATATAACTTTGACAGTTTATTTTTTTCAGAGAGTAATATACTAGTTTTTAACTTAGAGAAAATGAAACTGAAGTCAATGAAAAACAGCTTTATTTTAGAGTACACTAATAGCCTTTTAATAATTTCAAGTATATAAGTGAATTCCTAAAATGCTGGGGGATATTGAAATCTAGTTCTCTCAAAAGTAGCTTCTCATTCTGTACCTCCCTACTATGTCTAATTAACATAAAAGTACTTATCTAGTTGCTGGTCTCATTTTCTTTTTAAGGTGTGCTACTAAGAAAATTAGAAGCAGGCATTCGAGGAATCAGTCATGTTATTGTAGATGAAATACATGAAAGAGACATTAATGTAAGTAACTTGTGAGTTACGCTTTTACAAAATGAAAGGAAATCAAAGTACAAAATTTTTGTTTTCCCTTTCCTATTCATACTGTTTATCTGCTAAACCTGTGACCTTCTGTCACTAAGATGTTTAACTTGATCTTTGTTTTTTCGTTATATACACAAAAAGCATCTTAAAACTAAAGAATTCTTGTTACAAAGTATAATTTTTAATGTCATTAAGTATAATGATACATAAATAGCTGGTGAGATTTTTATTTTTTAGATAGTTTCATTATATAGCTCAGGGTGATTTGTTTTGTTGTTTTCTTAGTTTGTTTTTGCACCAGTGATTGAGCTCAGCACATTGCACTTGTGAGGTAGCTGCCACAATCACTGAGCTAAATTTCCCCTGACCCATTTCAGGGTGATCTTGAGCTCACTTTGTAAGCCCAGGCTGGGTGCCAGTTTATGGCATTCCTCCAACCTCTGCCTTAAAAGTGCCAAGTTGATAGATGTGGTTTGCCATAACCAGCCGGTTGGTAGAATTCTGTAGTTTTTCTTTCATTTGAAAGGTTTTCTGATAAATATTGTAAATTTGTACTTTAACATGATTAGTCATTTGTTTTTGATGCTTATACCTCTAATTTTTTCAGATATGATGTCATGCCAAATTAGGAAGAAATTAATTTACTTTCTAGTTTTAGTTCTTGGCATATCTTTATAAAGTCAGCTTTGATATCAAACCTGTGGCTTGTTTTTAGGTCACCTTTTTTTTTTTGGAGGCATGGTCTGGCTTTGTATCAGGCTGGTCCTGAGCTCAGATATGTAGCCCAGGGTGGGCTGGGGTTTTAGCTCAAGTTGTAACACCAACCTTGGACCCACAAGGCCCCAAGTTCAATCCTCAGTACCACAAAAAAAAAAAAAAAGCCCAATCAAGCTTTGAACTCAGCAGTTCTCCTGTTTCTGCTGCCCAAGTGCTGGCATTACAGGTGGCAGTCTGTTATATGTGGTTACTGGGTGTCGAACTGGGGACCTTGTACCTGCTAGGCAGGCATCAGAACTACTGAGCTAAATCTCCAGCCCTGTTTTTTCCTGGTTAACTTTGACATCCTTCAGTTTCAGAATTCTTTACTTGCATATTAATATGCCATAATGTTTGTGTTTAAATTATCCTAAGTATACCTATAGTATCAATGGATCATTATTCTAAAAGTTAAGGTAGCTTTTGAAGGTTTTCTTTTTTAATAATAATACATCATTCTAAAAGAAAAATGGAAACAGTGCCTTTGCAGGGAAATGTTTATTTTTGTTTGGTTTGGTTTTGGCTTTTTGAGACTGAGTAGGTCTAGACTTGCCTTGAATTGATTTATGTACCCCAGGCTGGCCTCAAAGTTGTAATAATTCTCTTCCTTTAGCTTCGCAAGTGCTAAGGTTACAGGTATGTACCTAGCTAGAGAATGTTCATAGTCTCTTTCACATCAACTTTACGTGCTTTTCTTTTTTATATGAAAAATGTAACAACTTATAGACCATTTATTACAGATAATTTGAGAATGTAACAGTACGCTTGGATAAAAGATGAATACAAAATGTGGCATTTTAAGCCGACAGCTAGAAAAGCAGCTAAAAACATTCTATTGCATTAGTCAGAATATGGTATACTTTAAAATTAATCCAGCAAAGGATGTGTAAAACATAGGAAAAATAAATGATAAATAGAAGGGCTTACAGTAGCATAGAAATATGATTTCTAAGTTAATTTTTTTCTGAGGCAAGTCTAATCAAAATTTAGCAGTGTTTTCATAGAACTTGATAAAATGGTTGAAAATACTCTTTGGGGGTGACTTAAGGCCAAAAATAACCAGTCTTTAAGGAAAACAGGATGAATGCTCTTGCCTTACAAATAGAGAACTTGTTTACAATTTACAGTAATTGAGGTGCATGGCTTAACAGTGGGATGAAGTAATGAGAACAGAAAAATACTACTGAAAACTAATGGTCATCCGTTAGGAAGTAGTTGACATTGGATCCCAGCTTCAGAACCAGATGTTTCTTTGTTTTTTTTTTGTTTTGTTCTATTTTTGTTTTTTGAGACAGGGTCTCGCTTTTGTAGTTCAGACTGGCCCTGAGCTCACTATGGTGCCCAGGCAAGCTGCCGCGAACTCAGCAATCCTCCTGTTTCTGCCTCCCAAGTGCTGGGATTACAGGCGTGAGCCACCACACCCGGCACTGTGGTATGTGGTATTGATTGCTGGTGGGCGTGAGTCTCCAAGCCCAGCATTGTATGTGGTTTCCGGGGATTGAACTCAGCACCTTGCGCTTGCTAGGCAGGCGCCGGAACCACTGAGCTAACCCTCCGGCCCGGTTCTTTGTTTTTTTTTTTTTTTTTTGAGACAGGGTCTCGCTTTGTAGTTCACGCTGGCCCTGAGCTCACTATGTAGCCCAGGCAAGCCTCGAACTCCGCAATCCTCCTGCCTCTGCCTCCCAAGTGCTGGGATTACAGGTGTGAGCCACCACGCCCGGCCAGAACCAGATGGAAAACTCAGGTCCAGATAGATGAGAACCTAAATGACAACACAGTTTTAGAACGGAGTGTTTTGTTTTGTTTGTCTATTTGTTTTTTCCCCAGCACCAGAAATATAACTCAGGACCTTGTGCTTGCCAGGCAGGTGTGGTGCCACTGTGCTAAGTCTCAGCCTATTTTTTTGTTTTGTTTTGGATAGGGTCTCACTACATAGTTCAGGTGGCCTTCAACCTACTAGGTAGCCCAGGGTATGATAAACTTGGAGTTCAGAACACTCCTGCTTTAGCCTCCCCTATTTTGGGGTTACAGGCAGTATTTGGTAGTCAATTTT